>LKNJ01004679.1:0-40370 GCA_002120245.1 Maccullochella peelii | reverse complement strand
TGGACTCGATGATGGCGGTGTAGAAGTGCACCATCATTGTCTTTGGCAGGCTGAATTTCTTCAGCTGCCGCAGGAAGTGCATCCTCTGCTGAGCTTTCTTGGTGAGGGAGCTGATGTTCAACTCCCACTTGAGGTCCTGGCTGATGATGGTGCCCAGGAAACGGAAGGTGCTGACTGGAGAGTCACTCAGGGTGATGGGGGTGGGTGGGGCTGCGTTCTTCCTAAAGTCCACTACCAACTCCACTGTCTTTAGAGCATTGAGCTCCAGATTGTTCATGCTGCACCAAGTCACCAGATGGTCAATCTCCCACCTGTAGGCAGACTCATCCCCACCTACAGGTGGGAGATTGACCATCTGGTGACTTGGTACAGTAACTGTCTTTTGGATATAGAGCTCTTATTTTTCTGTTGTTATGTGACCACAGGAAGAACAAAAAATAAATTCAAAAAGCTTTCTGTGCACCGGTCAAAGGGACGTCTGGTCGACTTATCCAAAACGTTTATGGCGGTCCAGACCGTCCCTGTTCTTCTGTGGACACGTGGTAACACCTGTGTGGGAAAACACCTTGACTTTATAAAAAAATAAAATCCCAGATTGAATTAGAAGTTCTATGAAACTGTTTGTCTACTTTTCACTCTTATTCACGAGGACAGGTGTGATGACATCATGACTTCTGTTTCCAAACAAAACATTCTGCTACTTTACTACTCTACATTACTGACGTCATGTGCCGCGTCGCTTTCAGTGCGCGTCATCGGCGCGACACGTGCGGCAGTCTTTCTTTCCCGTGTTAGCAGCTAGCAGCGCGGCGCGGAGCGAGTTACAGTTTTTTTTTTACCGGATTCTCTGAGTTTTAGCTGAATAAAGACCTCAGAGGACGATGGCAGCTGCGGGTGCGCAGGGCAGGAAGAGGCTCCTGAGGGAAGAGGACATGACCAAGGTGGAGTTTGAAACCAGCGAGGAGGTGGACGTCACTCCCACCTTCGACACAATGGGCCTCCGAGAGGACTTGCTCCGTGGCATCTACGCCTACGGTAGGTCGGGGATCTGCGCGGCCTCCGGGGAGAGCGTTGGCTCCGGATGCTAAAGCTAACTGTTCATCACCGTGATGTTTTTAAAGAGACGGATTAAATAAAATAGGTTCGACTTGATTAATTGCATAGTGTTATTAATGTTTTAGATGTGTAGTATGAACTTTTAAAATGTGTCAATTTTGTTATTAAAGTGTTTCCGGTAATGTTACTCCCGTTAGCATTAGCCATTCCCGCTAACGCTTCCTCCGGCACTGGTTGCTGCGCCATTTACCGTTGAGCGGCTTCTGATTTTATTCCTCTGTGTAACTGAATAAAACACCTGCAACCTTCACGCCGTTCATAATGTATAATTTTGAGATAAATTCAGACTGTTTGGTGGACCTCTGGTCTTCGATGTTCAAACTGTTTTTATTTATTTAACGTTAAACTGGTGCAGCTGGCGGCGAAGCACTATTAAAAGTTAGTTAACTGTACCGATGTTAGTGTCACTGTTTACAGGAGGGGAGCCGATGTAGTGAGCTGAAAAAACTATAACATGTCGGTGTGTCACTTGTGTGGTTCGGGAGATAAGTGAACAAAGTTCAGGGAGTTAAGTGGTGAGAGTCTTTTCTTAGTAAGAACGAAAGATTTACTAAGATTAGTGCTAGAGGTGTTCACCCTTAGAACACGGGTCTTCTGGTATGCACATCGGACTGCGGGTTAAATAGGTAATTGTTGTATAAATGGTGGAATTCTGTCTACTATTTTGTTCAATGATATCGAAACATGCGAGTGTGTGTAACACTGCCTACTGCAGGCTGGACTGAGAGGCCCTGTTGGGCTTCATCAGTGTCTGAACCCGGTCCTGTTCGGTAGGGTTCAGGATCACTGCTGATCCTGTGCCGTCTGTGATTTGCTGCAGCTGTTAAACTGAATATCTGAAACTCAAATTTTATTTAATGACATTACATTAAATGCCAAAAGAGTAACCTCATGACAGTCATGCCGTAGATAGGAAATTAAGTTTTCCTGTGTTCACTTGTGATATTCCTCTCATGACATGCAAGGAATTAAAATATCTTGGCCATTTTCTCACTGATGATTTGAATTAAATTTTATTTATATATAATCATCAAGACGTTCTCTCAGGGCACTTTATATACAGACCAGAGGCCTGTACTGCCAAGCCAGCTTACACCCAGGATATCTGTTTTACCTTCACTGAGCCCATCAACCGCCATCAAGCTGGTAAATCAACCCAGGGTTTCCTGATCTAGCCACGAGGTGGTCACGTGAATGGGGCGGGGCTTGCAGCATGTGACCAGTCACAAACATGAAAGGTGTGCTGGCAGCAGAGCGGCAAACTTTACCAACAAAGAGCATCATTCGGGCATGAACTATAACTACATTTGTGTATTCCATTAAATTCATGTGTTGCTCAGATTCATGTTCGACAGTTTCAGTCTGATTCTTTCAGCTGCAACCCGGCAGAATAAAAAGTAAATCTAAAAACATTCAAAGCGGTCAGTAGGCTCACTGTCATATCTTATAAGTACAACTAGTACAACAAGTACAACTAGTACAACTAGTACAAGGCTTCAGCGCTTCAGTCTCTGTTGGAGGATGATATCAGGACACTAAAGCACAGGGACGCGGCTTTAACACAGATGAGTCAGAATCTGGATCTTGTATAAAAAGAGTTCCTCTTCTACAAATGGTGAAAAGACCTAATTGGTCAGTAGGCAGGGCTTTTATACGCGTTGATCTGTTATCTCCAACAAGGTGTGCAGCATCAGTTACAATGGCGATGTACCCTGGTAACAAGTGAACCACCGTCGTACCCTGAAACCCCCCCCCAGAGTTAAACCTGAAGGTACCTCGCTAACCCCAAACCCTTCTCCGTGCAGCCTCTCATCAAGACCGATCAATGATGACAGAGATACCTATTGAAAGTGCTGTGAACTACATGCTGCTGTGCAAGCGTAGTGTGTTCTGTCAGTGTAAAATGGTGATTAGTTCCTGCACACCTGGCTACAGGAACAGGAGTTTGTTCTGTGGAGGCTCATCGTGGATCCTGCTGGTTCCCAGGTGGCACAGTGCTCGTCAGCTGTCTGTGTTCCTGCATAGGAGGCACGTGAAGACCTCTGCTGTACAGTTGTATGTGTGGCTCGAATGAGTCCGAGAGCAGCACCACATCATAGAGGCTGATACCAGCCCAAGGAAGAGCTGCTCCCGGGACTCAGCCAGGCTCGGGATACACTGGTGAGACGGCCTACACATGGACAGTGCTTTGATCTTGTACGTCTTACAGTGGCGGGCTGCTGTGAATCACGGTGTTTAAGTGAACTCTGGTTCTGTATTATTGCCACCCCAGACTGTACTGGTTCACTAACAGCCCCGCTTTTGTTCTCAGAGCCTCTTTAGCTGCAGGTTTTACTGAACTGGTGTAAAACAGACTCTCAGTGAACACCACAGTACAGATGTGGCCGACCTTACTGCCCTGGTGTTTGTCAAATTACAGCTTTCACATAGACACTAACATGAGAACTATTGTTAAATAAAACATTAAGCTTCGGGGGGAAAAGAGCAGAGATGTTATTCCATCAATCAAATGTAATGAATGTGGTTGCTGTGTAGACCATCAGGTGCCCCTCTGTCTGTCTGTCTGACTAAAGGTGTTACTGTAACCGAGTGATGAGGACAGAAATGTTCGTGGTGAGAGAAGAGCTGAATATCAGTCCAGCTGTGCTCACAGATGTTGAATGTGACTGAGTTGGTTTTGGGTTTCAGGTTTTGAGAAGCCGTCTGCCATCCAGCAGAGAGCCATCAAACAGATCATCAAAGGCAGAGACGTCATCGCCCAGTAAGAACGTCTAAAACTTGCTTCAGTATTGTGACCGTCCCCTAAAGATCCTGATGTTCTGTAGTGATCCCTGATGTTCTCTGATCTGTTCAGGTCTCAGTCTGGAACAGGAAAGACGGCCACCTTCTGTGTGTCAGTGCTGCAGTGCCTCGACATCCAGGTCAGTGTTCAGATAAACAGGTTCCACCTCAGAAACAACTTCAGGAATCCAGAAGCAGTTTTAGGAATTGAGGAGCTGTTGTAGGATCTCAGGAACCATTTGAGGAACTGAGGAAAATGGACATGGTTGTGAGATTGCTGTGATGTGTTTCCTGTCTGCAGGTGAGGGAGACCCAGGCTCTGATCCTGGCTCCAACCAGAGAGCTGGCCGGACAGATTCAGAAGGTAGCCCCGCCCCCACACCATCACACTTGGCCAATCATCTGTGAGCAGAGATGATGCAAGGCTGTGTCCTGGTTTCTTATTGGCTCTCTCTCACCTATGTGTTCAGGTGCTGCTGGCTCTGGGAGACTACATGAACGTCCAGTGTCACGCCTGCATCGGAGGGACCAACGTGGGAGAGGACATCAGGAAACTGGACTACGGTCAGCACGTGGTGGCAGGCACACCTGGACGAGTGTTTGGTGAGTGTAAACCCCGTCACCACCAGGAGGTGCTCACCTGTGTACACACAGCACGGTACTGTGGACCTGCTGGTTCCTACAGTCAAACCTGGAAAAGTCGTGGAGAAAAAGTGAAATCCCAACAGATTTTGTAGAAGTTGTAAATATTTCATAGCAGTTGGATAAATATCAGTGGTGTATTTTTTTAATCACAGACGATCTCAATCAATCAGTCTATAAAATGACACACTGGAGAAACTGACACCAGAGAAAGAGTGAAGGTCCTCATTCATAAATGATTAATCAATTATCAATATAGCTAGTATATAGCTGAATATTTCTGGTTTTCTTTGTCTTCTCGTTTATAAACTGAAGGAACGTTTGCTTTTTGGATTATTAGTTGGACATTTGAACGTCACATTAGAGAGATAAGAAATCAGCTGAGAAACTAATCTGCAGATTCACTGATAATGAAAATCAACTTGTATCCCTCAAAAGCTTTCTTCAGTTTGGACCTCGCCCCCTCTTAGCTCAGCACAGCTGATTGGCTGCTGAACTCTGAATAGATTGACTCCCCTGGTCACAGACTCTGTTCTGACAGCTGGTTGGTCAGCCTCTGACTGAGGCAGCCAATAGGAAACTAACGTTTGTTTGTTGTTGTTCTTCTGCAGATATGATTCGTCGCAGGAGTCTGAGGACAAGAGCCATCAAGATGCTGGTTCTAGACGAAGCTGACGAGATGCTCAACAAAGGTAAAACTGAGCATGTGCAAGTGCGTCTCCTGGAGACCAGCACACCTGTAAAAAGCAGACAGACAGGTGTGTTTAAGTCACCGTGTCATCGCCGCTGTTTAACTTTTCTGTCCAGGTTTTAAGGAGCAGATCTACGACGTGTACCGTTACCTGCCTCCAGCCACACAGGTGGTTCTGATCAGTGCCACTCTGCCGCACGAGATCCTGGAGATGACCAACAAGTTCATGACCGACCCCATCCGCATCCTGGTCAAACGGTCAGTCCAGAGACGCATTGGGAAAGATTCAGAAACACAAGAGACACATTCTGTGTGTGACTGTCTTTCTCTCTCTCCTGCCTGTCTGCCTCTTGCCTGTCTGTCTCTCAGTGACGAGCTGACCCTGGAGGGGATAAAGCAGTTCTTCGTGGCTGTGGAGAGGGAGGAGTGGAAGTTTGACACTCTGTGCGATCTGTACGACACTCTGACCATCACGCAGGCTGTCATCTTCTGCAACACCAAGAGGAAGGTCGGGCGTCCTGTTCATATGTTTACACGCGCTAATAAAATCTAATCGGTTTAACGGCCGCGGAGCATTCTGGGACGTTGAGTCTGTGCATGTGTTTCAGGTGGACTGGCTGACGGAAAAGATGAGGGAGGCCAACTTCACGGTGTCTTCGATGCACGGAGACATGCCTCAGAAAGAGAGGGAGTCCATCATGAAGGAGTTCAGATCAGGAGCCAGGTAACAGACCAGGTTCCTGTGGTCCAGCAGCATTCAGGATTATGGCTTCACACACGCACAAATCCTCCATTATTGTAAGAGCAGCGAGTTCAGTGTTCGTGCAGACATACACGTTAACCGGAAAAACTGGTCTCTGTTTTCTGGTTTCAGCCGGGTGCTGATCTCCACCGACGTCTGGGCTCGAGGTTTAGACGTTCCTCAAGTTTCTCTGATCATCAACTACGACCTGCCCAACAACAGAGAGCTCTACATCCACAGGTACGCATCGCAGCTGCAATGCAGCGTATTGCTCCGCAGGAAGTAGTGCCGTTAGAGGAAACTGCTCCAGATTAAAAACATGGAAGATGGCGAATCAGTTTTTCTTTGTTGGGCCATACATTTTTTTAAAAGTTTTCATCTAACCTGTGTGGAAAAGGTGGGTGGGGCATATAGGTTGGGGTCAGGGGTGGGGCCTGAACAGTTGGGGGTGCTGAGGCTCTTTATGGCTAGCAGGGGCCGTCTCATGTAGTTGAAACAAGTTCATGCTGCAGAATGTGTGTATGAAGTGTCTGTAATGACCTGAAGTGATCTCTGACCTCCTCCAGGATTGGTCGATCTGGTCGTTATGGTCGTAAGGGCGTGGCCATTAACTTTGTGAAGAACGATGACATCAGGATCCTGCGGGACATCGAGCAGTACTACTCCACCCAGATCGACGAGATGCCCATGAATGGTATGAGTCGACCAATCGCACGACTCCTCCTTCTGACGTCACAAACACGTTTAGTCTCAACCAATCATGTGTTAGCTCGTGTGAGTTAGTTTCAGTTAGTCGGAGTCTGTTTTCTCTCGATTAGAGCTGCTACAAGTAGTTGATTAATGAATTAGCTGATCGACCGAAAATAAATCTGCAACTATTTTGATCATCAAATGATCGTTAACTTTTAGTGTTTATTGATCAAAAGGTTCCTTAATGAATAAAAGAAAATATTTAAAAATGACGTGTTAGCTAGCAGATGTTAGACAGCGGAGTGAAAACAGCAGGCTTCCTGTGATTGGCTGCTGCCCCTCTGACATGTTTGTTCTCTCTGCAGTGGCAGATCTGATCTGATGACACCCAGATGACATCACACCGGAGCCCTGCCCCTTTGACTTGTTATTTCCTGTCTTTGTTTTTTAATAGTTTGAGGGTTTTTCTTAATTTGACTGTTGAGCTGAAGACACGTTTGTTTCTGTAAATAAAGTTGTTTTGGTTCCACGACAGTTTGTTCTCGTCTGTTTGATTCTCAGTGCAGAAACAGAAGCTTTAATTTTTACAGACTTTTCTAGACTGTCAGTGCATGGCGACGTTAGCTGGAGGCGGAACCTTTTCACTTTGATAAAACTGATAAGATTCCCGACTCAGTGTTGAGTGAAGCAGGTTTAACAGGAAGGAAAACACCTTCACGTTAGAGATTAACAGCCTAAAAGTCACTTTGAAATCAGATTTTATTTTAATGTTTATACACAGAAGGAAAAAGTTTTACAGTGAAACAGGAAGTTAAATTCAAACAGGCACCAAAAATCACAAAGCTGTTTTTTAAAAATGATTTCAAATCAAAACACAAAACAAAATGGGAAAGCTGCAGGATTAAAACCACGTAACTGCTCAACACCTGGAGGAGGGCGTCACCTGTCAAACACCTGGATATATTGAATCCAGCGTCCGTCCTGCTGTCAGTTAAAAAAAACTCAGGTTTATCATTTACAAAAATATTCACGTTCCGTTTCTCTCATTAAACCGTCCTCAAACTGCAACAGCTATATCGGATCAGGACTCTAGACCAGGTCCAGGTCCAAGTCCACCAATTAGCTGCTCACTGTAACAGCCGCTAATGTCATTTTTACCCTTCAGTTTCTGTCCAGATGAAACATGTTTCCATTCTTTATGCTAAGCTAGCTGTTTCCCCGTTTCCATTCTTTATGGTAACCTAAGCAGCTGCTGCTGCTGTAGCTTCAAATTTAGCGTACAGACGTGAGTGGAATCGATCTGATCATGTGACTCAGAGAAGAGTTCACGACACGTTTAAACACCTGTAGAACCACTGCTGGACTGGTTTACAGTCTGATCGATGTCATTGATTACCTGCGTCAGACACATGACGAGTGCGACTGAAGACTCTGACCAATCAGATGTTCTCTGTAAGCCTGAGGGTGATGATGTCAGATCACAGCCAATCAGGACGGAAGCTTGACAAAATAAAGTGACGTATTTCCTGTTGATGACGCGGGATCATTTTAAAGTGTAACCAATAGGAGGTCAGTTAGTCAGAGGAGGGGCGGGGCTTAGTGTCAGGACCTGCTAACAAACATAAACCAGCCAATCAGAGGAGGAGGAGGTGATGGAGCAGAGGATGATGGGAAGGCGTCTACAGGTTGCGTCTGATGAACCAGATCTCGTTCCTGCGGCGGGGTACGCCTGGGTTCTCGTACACGGCGACCATGTAGTTGTCTCTGTGGAGCTCGTCGGTGACGCCGAGAATCTCCCACAGCAGGCCGATCTGACGGGTCACCGTCTCCTCTGTGGTCGTCCCAGAGAACGCCCTGACAGCCAATCAGAGAGCAGAACATCTTCAGCACACACTGACACACAAACCAGTGTGATGCCTGTTCACGCTGCGTTCAGGTGACATCGGACAGACAAAAAGATTCTCATTGACAACATTATATCTGTGAATAAATCTGTAAATATGAAATATGTGACCTTGACAAAAATTTAACAAATATAAAACAGATCTGTGAGATCTGTCAGATTCAGCAAAAAAAGAAATCTGAATACATGAAATTGTCGAGGCAGACAGACAACTGCCCACCCAGAGCCTGGTTCTGGTTCTGCTCAGCTCGTGGATTTGCATTTTACAGACGTTCAGATCCATTTCATATTTTTACTAATGAGTTTTTTGTATTTGTGGAAGTGTTTGATATTTACAGATGTTTCTCAGCAGTCTGAGGTGACAACTAAACATCTGGAACCTCAAACTGAAAATATCTTTATGCTCCTAAAGATCAGCTGGTAATGCTGCATTCAGGGACGGTCAGGATTTCTGCAGATTAAATGCGGAGCAGTCAAAGAAGTCAAAGCTGTGACTGAAACCACCATGTTAATATTAATGTTAATGATGATGATGTTCTGACCTGGCGACGACTCTGATTGGCTCTCTGTGGACGATGGTGATGTCATGGTCGAAGGGTTCGGGGGGGTTGGTCTGAAACTCAGCGGGCAGGAAGAACGCCGTCTGGACGTCTTTCTTAAACGTGTTTCCGTCCTCCATCATGTGGATGTTACTGACCACTGGCACCGTCATCCCCAGGTATCTACCTATACACAATCAATAACAGGCAATCAATACTGATCACATGACCCAACCGGAAGTGAAGGATCAGACAGCAGAGTGGGTGGGCGGGGCTACATGAGGTGTGCTGTGAGTGGGTGGGGTCTGACCTGCAGAGTTCTCTTTACAGATGAAACGCATCAGCTTCATGAAGCCCATCGAGATGCTCTGTTCATACAGGTCTTCTCCTCTGGTCACACAGGCCCAGTTTCCTGCTGGATACACCCGCTCCTCATACAGCACCTCCCCCATCTATAGAGAGGGGGGGTGGGTATTTCCAGTGATCTGATTGGTCAGTAGTCAGGCTGTTGATCCTCTGAAGTTAACCTGCTTCTCCAATTCCAGGATCAACTCCCCCCCCATGGAGTGAATATAGTCTCATTAAGATTTGTAACTGAAAAACCAGATTTGTAACCGAAAAACCAGATTTGTAACCGAAAACCAAGATTTGTAACTGAAAAACCAACCAACAACACCACTGTGTGCGCTCCATAAGAGAACGCCATGGTGGGACATCCCGGTGGCTCGTTGTCTGAAGTGAGTATAAGCTAAACGAGCTGTTGTGTATGGATATCGCCACTGGGATGTTCCGCCATGGCATTCTCTTGTCTGCACACAGTGGTGTTGTGTGGAAGTCCGTTCCCCCGTGGAAATGTGATTCCCCCCCCCGTTAGAATTGTGTTTCCCGTATAGCGCCACCCCTCGGTGGTTTGGGTTAGGTTCAGCCTTCATCTGCTTTTTGCCTGGACTGGCTGTTTTCCCAGCAGAAGAACAACTCTACCACCTAGCAGTAGCTTATTTAAACCATATATTTACATTTATAGGTTACTGTATAGAGTCTATGGTTGGTACATATATGTATGTGCTCTAGTCAAGGGGTGACGAGCTATTCTGTCTATTTAGAAAAACGTCTTTCCCACTGTGAAATTAAACACAAATTCGCTNGGAAACACAATTCTAACGGGAGGGAATCACATTTCCACGGGGGAACGGACTTCCACACAACACCACTGTGTGCAGACAAGAGAACGCCATGGCGGGACATCCCGGTGGCTCATCGTCTGAAGTGAGTATAAGCTAAACGAGCTGTTGTGTATGGATATCGCCACCAGTAGCTTATTTAAACCATATATTTACATGTATAGGTTGCTGTGTAGAGTCTATGGTTGGTACATATATGTATGTGCTCTAGTCAAGTGGTGACAAGCTATTCTGTTTATTTAGAAAAACGTCTTTCCCACTGTGAAATTAAACACAAATTCGCTGAAAGTCCAGATGTCCCAGTTTTCCACCAGCACCTAAACGCAGCATGCATTTNCGATTAGAGCGCATACATTTACATGCACCAAACTAACAGACGTAGATAACTTTGTCCAACGTTATCACCTGAAACACTGACCTTATAACGATATTCATACACAACGGGTCGTTTAGCTTATTTAAACCATATATTTACATTCATAGTTTACTGTATAGAGGCTATGGTTGGTAGTAAATGTATGTGCTCTAATCGAGGGGTGACGAGCTATTCTGTTTATTTAGAAAAACGTCTTTCCCACTGTGAAATTAAACACGAATTCGCTGAAAGCCCAGATGTCGCAGTTGTTTTTTTTTTTTGGTTTTTGGTTTTCAAATTGCTTGGTATTTGTGTGTGGATTGGAGCACGCATTTGTGAGTACCCAAAATGACATTAAAGTTGCTTCGACTGAGTCATTTTTGGATCTAAAACCCAAAGTCAAAAGAATTGGGCTGCTCAAACTGGACTGGTGAAATCCAGACCTAACATTTAGGATGAAGAATGAGCACTTTAACATCTGGGATTCCAAGGATCCATCAGATCTATATATAGATATTATATTTGCTTCCTTTCTATCAGTCATCCCACAAAGAGAAGTTTAGATGACCAACTAGAAACTCTCGGATCTCCTTTTTAATTTTCCAAACTTCAAATAACCTACCGGTAATTTCACAGAGGGGATTTCAAACCACATGAACTCAGATAAGTCAAACATGTCAGTGCTATAAATTCAGTCATGTTGACATGACATTATTCAGTATTGGCTTATCTGTACAATTAGGTATTCTGCTTTGTTCGAGAGTGGTAGCCTACCTACTGCACCATGAAACATTGTGAAATGACTCATTAACCATTAGTGAAGCTATTACTTAGCTACAACTTATGAACCCTTTGTAAAGTCTTTCCCCCCTGGTTTGCAATAATGCAGTGATATTTCGTCAGGAATGTCCTCAGCATCATTATCATTACGATCATCAGCTCTCTTACAAGTGCTGCTGCTGCTGCTATTAGTGAGCCATCTGAGTGCGATGAAACGCGCAGTGTTTGCATTTTAAATGTGTCACATGTCAATGAATTTCCAGACCATCTGCCGTCTCTCTCTCTCTCTCTCTCTCTCTCTCTCTCTCTGCCGTCAGTGCATGGAGAAACTCCAGGCTGCAGGTAGCCTACTTCCAGTCAGATCACAACGCAGACAACAGCTCAGAGCGCGGAGATTTTTTTTTTTTTTTTATTCCGCTCCGAGAGGATAATTGTCTTCTTTCTTCCCATCAGAGTAGCGTGAGTGGATACTGATTTCAACGCGTGTCAGAACAGAAAGTGCGACTGCGTTGAAAGTTCATCCATGCGCCTCCGTCCTCTCGAACTTAAAATAGCCCACATTTGGAGCTGGTCGATGCGAGGAGCCGGTGGAGCTGTCGGCTCGCCAGCGGTGTGTTCGGAGCGCGCTGTGAGCGGCGCCTCCAGCTCGGTTTGCAAGCGCGAAGGGGCACGCGTGATCCGGCAATACCGGGAATCCAAGAGGGCAATGGACATCACAAACGGTATTGGAAGTGAGAACAACAATGCCTTGATCACCGACTGCATCTCCCGGACATAGAGCCCGTTTGGAAACGCCTGATACAAGAGGTAAGAAGTCGCTCTGAGGCACACTGTGACTCCTTTGATAATCTCTACTGTGCATGTGGACGGTAACTTAACTACACAGTAGCTACATTCACTTCATGTCTATGAATCTAACCTAGTGAGAGATGTTGCAGCTAATACTTTCCTCCAAGTGTTAATTGGACCGAGCGACGTGTCTGCACCGCCTTTATCACAGTGCACAGCTCAAATGGACTGCATCCGCGCAGTGGTCATCAAACGGAGTGGAATATCGTCGCTAGAGAAATTATTTCCCGCCATGTAGGATCCCGGGCTGCTGATAATACGCTGTAGGATGAGAGATTCTCCAGTGGAGATACACAGCTCCCAGCTGCCCTTTCATTCTGCTCAATTTGTTGTTGCCAGACAAATGAACTACAGCTGGAGTATTTAGTCAACATCATATGTCGATACTCATATAGCCTCTGAGAGTGTTTTCATATCTGCAGAGGCAGACGGTTGCACAGCACATACAGTATACTGTACCAGCATGCAGTCCTGATGGACTGGAAAAACCCATGAAACTTGTCCCTGCCATGATCAAAGCAGCTGATTAAAGCCAGCAAAGGGAGCCTGATGTAAGAATGCAGCAGGTGAATGGGCCTGAGCCGTCTCCTGCATGACTGTATCTGCAGCTTGATTATTGAACATTGTGCGCATTTGGAATGTGATGCAACTTTCTTGTCTTTCTGGCCTCGGGGGCGAAGAATTGTGAATGTGTGTGGCCTTTAGAAACACTTCACAGTTCACAACCTTGACTTTTACCATGCTTCTTGATCAGGTAACCATGTGTGGGGGGGGGTCTGAATAATGCATGGCCTTGTACATCCCTCTCAGTGGTGAGGTAGCCACAGATGGAGGCTGATGGCTGCCGCTTTCTTGCAGAGGACTGGGATGTATAGGCAGGCGGTGTGGATTCAGGTGAAGTAGCACGCCAAGTGAGGGAACCTCCGGCCCTAATCCTACTGTCTACTAAGGGGTGACCTTTGCCTCATGTGGATTAGAGCCATACTCTAATTGACTTACCATTAACCCATCCAACACATATTTTGGTGTCATGCTAGAGGTGGCTGAGCTGCAGGAGCCGGTGCAGCACCGTGTCCTGATTGTTGGAGAGGGGAGGGGACATTAATCTACCTTGTCGTCCATCACTGAGTTCCCAGGTCGGGCGCCACAGTGAAACTACTAATCCCTCGATAATCATAGCTTAAATCTGTCAGAGCTATGACTTGCTTTACCTCACTGGTGCACTAAATGGAATATGAGTGAGATCGCTCTACTGCGGAAGCATGAAATGTGCCATGAGGGACCTGAGATATTTAGTTTTTTATATTCCAGTGTTCAAGTGTCATGTCAGAATGAGAAACTGGTTTCCTGTTGCCATGTAGCCATGCTGTTGTTCTAGCTTATCACTTGGGATCTAGTAAATACTGGTCTCAGTGATTATCTTAGCTGTAATTCTGTTCTTATGACAGTATTAGTACCTCTCCTGAGAAGAGATGTGTTGTTTGTGGGTTATTTTTTGCTGCTAAATGACCTGTGAGCTTGATGGTGGCCAGGTTGGTCTTTGGGTTCTCAAATAATACCTTCTCTAAGCAACCCCTGGGCCTCTCAGCGGATCTGCTGGCTATAAATAATGGCACATATGTTGCCATGCTATTGGCTGACATACACTAAGCCCCAGCCTGAGCCTGAGCTACATAGGGACCAGCAGAGAGCTGCGTCTCAGTCTTGACTGAGGCCTGGCCACACACCCCAGGCTTCATCGACATCCTCCTCCTGAGCATTTGCATTTTGTCCCTACCTCTCTGTCATCTCTACTCATCACCCCTCTCTCTGGCCATTCACTGAATTCAACCATTCACCCTCCACCTCCACCCCCTCTCCCTGTACAGCCTGTGTAGTGATGGAAGAGCAGCATTAGCAGCAGCTTGTTTGTTTAATACTGTCTCATGTGCTGTGAGAAGTCCAATCACTGTGAGCAGCAGGAGACAGGAGCAGCACTCTGGGACAGACCAGTCGTTGAGTCATCATCTCATAGAAGCAGCAGCAGGGTCATGTACACACATGAATCATGGTTTGTATGGCTGAACCCATGTTCACCATAAAGACAATTAACAGCCTGTTTATTCCCACAAGAGAACAATATAATGGGTTTAAGGCCAATTCATGGTTTCGATGAGCGAGGGTCCACATAGTGTAATTTGGTAATTTTATCCACCGACTGTGCATGCACTAGAAAAGTAAACTTGACACTTGTTTCGTGTACTGCACCGTTTTCTTTTTAGACTATATCATGTTTTTCAGCCGAATACAACAAACACAGGAGCTCACCTTCTTGCTGTCAGGAGGTCGGCATATGTGTGGAACGTGACTGCGTACGCGCACCGCAACTGTAGTATGTATAAAAGCTTATGCACAGTATGATTCAGGTTTTACTCAACCAACATTTCCATACTGAGGTAATCCTAAAGTTTATGAAATCAAAATGTCACACACACTGACAGACCAGAGTTTCCTGAAGAGACATTTTCAAGCTTGGATTTGGGTTTAACACTTGCAGTTATCTTTGGCAGTTACTGGAGCCACAAACACCAACACTGTCTTCTAGAAATGGCAACAACAACGTATTTCATTTGTTCTTCCAGCCAAAGCATAGACTTCTTTTATGGTCTTGTAGGCACTCACATCTCTTGGTGAAGGTTAGAGAAAGATGGTGGTCTTGGTTGAATATTGAAGCGGTGAGCACTGACTTAGGCTGATGCAGCTATCAGTCAAGGAAACACAACCTTTAAGACTTTTCTTCTAAACAAACTCAATTACCGGAACTGAAAGTTCATTCTTGACCATGGAAACAGCAGCTGTCAACAATCTCAACACAAGGTCCATGTAGTAGCTTTTCTAAGGCTTTTGATTATAGCTTGGAGTGGCCCAGTTGTCATGGAATTGTAGATTTCCACTCCTTTGAGGACTTAAAGAAATGCTCGTCCATGTTGGCTTCAAAGTTGAGAGTGAATATTCATTCTCGGCCCAGGAAACAGTTTAGTGTTTTCCCAGTGAAACTGTCAGCAGGAGTGTGTATCGCATCACCAGTGTGCTTATGTGTGAACATGTCGGCTTCAAGACATTGATTGCCGAAATGTATTCACCCACAATGGACAATAAAACACTGGGTACAGTTTTACAAATGTTATATTCCAAGCATATGTTTGAGCTGGAATAAGATGAGCTCAACATGTAATTCAAAAGTTTAGGAGAAGGCTGAGATGAAAATATGCAGGTAGTCCTGCCACGGGTTTGATGTCTTACTAACACGAGTTTTTGACTAACATAGAGGTGATGATATTAATAATGAACTAATTCATTTTGAGATGAGCTAGGAGCTATGAGCATGTAGGAGGATAGTGATCAGTGGGAGGATTTCTTGTAAGTGAAAAATTGGTCAAATTCTTTCTCCAGAATCATCCATTGCAGTGTTTCAGGGGGCATTTTGCCTTTTATTAGCAGAAAGTAGACAGGTGACAAGGCATACAACAAAGATCCCCGGCAGGATTTTAACCAGGGCCGCAGTAACTTCATGGTCAGTGACTTAGACCCTTGCCCACCAGGATGCCTCAATGAATGAATGAATGCAGCCCTTTATTGCCCCAAGGGGAATTTGCTTAGCAAAAAGAATGTCAGAAAAACATCAACAACCATACATGACAGCATACAATATAACATGAAACATCATAAAACATCAATCTATAATCAATCTGGTGCTTATGAACTGAACAAAAAAGTCAGTATCAACAAAGACCCCAGTAATCAGTTATTCAGCTAGCTGACTAAGAGGGGGCGGCCCTAGTTGTCACGTTTCTCTCCACTGCTGCTGATTAGTAACAAACCTTCTCTTCAGGCAAACGTGGCCGTGCTGCAAGAGTGAGCAGTGCCGTCCTCTGTGGTGCTCTGTGGGCCGGTGTTGCTTTAATGTCCCAGTTACCCGGACCTGCTGTTGTGATGGTCAGTAAAGGAGCAGCCACGGTGTCAGTTACAGCAGCCAACCGGGCTGGAAGGAATAAAAGGCTGGAGGTAGAAAGGGCGATGCACAGCGGGACTCTGCTCTGTCTACTCCCACCCCCTCATTCCTGGATGAGTCCTGATGTCAGACTCTCATCTGTTGCTATGGCTGGCTGCACTGTCCCCTCATTTGCCATCAATTCTGCCTCTCCCAGAACATCACCAAAGCTGGGATTATATAGTCATGGCTGCCTGTTCGCCAGCCTCAATTTTCTCCAAGAAAAGCTGTGTAAGTGGATATGTATGAGAGTCTAGTGTTCATACTCCTGAGTGATCAGCCTTGGACAGCGTGTGTGTGTGTGTGTGTGTGTGTGTGTGTGTGTGTGTGTCTTTGGCAGGCTGGGAAGAAGTAACATGCAGCATGCCAGGCCTTCTGAGCCTTCTTCTAGGTGGCGGAAGCAGCATTTGGGTTAGTGGTCTGTCGTCCATATGCCCTCCACCTGCCCCAACTAGCACACGACCATCTGGGTGAGATTAGCATTTCCTGCTCCAGTGTACACAAAGGATTACACAGTGCTCCTTCAAATGGAACGCAAACTGTGCAAAAAAAGCAAAAAAAAGTGAGTGCTCAGCCCTGCGGGTTTGGACATGACATAAATCCAACAAACCAAAAAAAAACTAAACTTAACAACAGTCATACTGGTGAGGCTCCAGTGAGAAAGGGGTTTTTTTTTTGACGCAATCAAGTGGCTGTGAGCAGAGTTGGGAGTGTTTTGAATCAATTAGTGTAGCAACAGAAAATGGATTCAAACAATTTTGTCAACCCCTTAAGTCATTTATTAAGGAAAAATGCCAAACATTATCTGCTTCCAGCTTCTCAAATGTGAGGATTTGTTGCTTTGCTGTTTTCTCTCTTTGTTAATGTAATTCATATTCAGTTTGAGCTCGGGGATTTTATGGTGTACATTTGTCATTACTGTTCATGTATTGGGGATGAAATCATTAATCTGTTTATTAATAAGAATTAAGTAACTGTTAGTTACAATAAGAAACCGACTAGCAGATAATATCCATTTATGATTTAATCGATCAACAATATGTTAACTGAAAATGAGACGACTGAAGGTGCGTTGCCCTCCAGAGATTCAAAAAGAACATGAGAGGAGCAAACGCCGCTGTCTGACTGAGTAACCAGTTGGTACATGTTGAGGTTTTCAAACTGTGACGGAGAGTTAAAGGGAAAGATACTGCATGAGGCGAAAGGGACAGGTGCATGCTGCTGATCTAAAAAATCATTGTGAATAAATGTCCATAAATCTGCTTCAAAATCATAGAAAAAAGACACTCCTTATAACTGCAGAACTTTATTAATAGCTCGATCTGCACAGCATCTCATCTCATTTATGTCCTCCAATGAAATCAAGTGGTGCAGCATTATCTGCTATATATAACATTTTCAACTTACCTGGCCTTTCACTTAATAGCAACAAAAGGCTTTCAGAGCGCTGCAATTTAATGTGAAGGAATTATTTTGTTATTAGAATTTAAATTATGTTTATTTAATTTATTGCTCAAATACTTAATTTCTTGGATTTTGTGGCGAGTCTGGAGCACGCTGGCCTGCTGATAAGGGCAACGATTACCCAGCCGTTGATTGTTGTCCAATAATTGTTTAAGGAAATTCCACAAAATCTCGGGCCTGACATCACCGCCTCTCAGTTCATTTCCCATTTCCAAGGGGCGTTATCAACGGGGGCAGGCAAAAATGCCTCTGGATGCAATTGGATAGACCAACAACCAATCAGAGCAACGAAACCTGTGAGGTAGCGCTGAGCGAATCCTGTCGAAGTTCTGCAAACACACCTTTCTTATTAACAAAAGCTTTAAATGCAGTTGTGTGTTGTTATTTTAGAGGTGATAGCGGATTCAGAACGTTACACATCAGTGCTCCGCCAAAACCGCCACCATATTAGATAAACGGTTCTGATTGGCCCGACCGGGGACAGGTTGAATGGAAATCTGTCTGAATGGGGGGGGACCAAACGCATCTGCCAGAGCAAATAAAGCATGAGCTAGCAGATTCATCTGGTTCCCAGGCTACGAAATTTGCATCCGTTTGTCCGAATATTTCCATTTAGCTAACTGTGGAGGCACAGCAATTTTATGCTATTGTGTAAATGAGAACGTACATGCTAGCATTAACAAAACCCAAACAGCAGCTAAAATGATACTCCCACTTGACTGAATAGAAGCCGGACTGACCTCCATCTTTGTAAATACAAGGCCACCACACATTTCTGGCACGGGGGGAGGGCAGGAAATGAGGCTCTGGCATGTTGTGGAGCTCAGTCCTGAGGGACTGCTGTCTGGCTCTGTGAGTGCTGACCTGTCAGAGCCAGGATTGGGTCGGCAATATGAGAAGGGATCAGAAATCATAAATAAATGAGCAGGGCTTTGGCATTGGGCCCACACACTCAGGATCCAGAGAGGATTAGGTCTGGTCCTCTACAGCGGTCCACTAGACCCATCATTCACCTGACTATTTCTCTTGCACTTCATTCTGAAAAGGGCTCCAACGTTAATATTTGTTTTTGTCAATATTATTGGATTCATTGTTCAATCTGTAAAATGTTAAAAAATGTGACTGCTACGACATGCGAGGCCGCCTGACCAAAAGAGGCAGCCAGAGGAATCGCTGGGCTACTTTTTCTAGTGTGACAGAATGTCAACTCAAAGGCAACTAGTTTTTTTCCTCCCAGTGCTTTCAACTGATGTGGTGAACACATATTCAATAAAAATTGATACAAGAAAAGAGGGAGAGGAATTCTGCAAATGTTTGCATTTCAAAATTTGTAACCAGCAAATGTTTTTTACTTTTTGTGAATGATATTTATATTTAGTTTTCTTTAAAAAATTACAATAGAAAACACACACACACACACACAATAATATAGAAGTAAATACATGAGTACCCAGAATTCACTATGTGAAATTGTTAGCTTATTTTATTTACTTTTGATTATTATTTAGAATTAGATTCCAACTACCGGTATACAAATGATAATGAAGACTTTGTGCTGTACTGTGTGAGACCAAATTGGATTAGTAGAAATGGGTATCCTTGGTGTTACCTTAGCAGCCTCTCTGCCCTCTACTTTCTGTCACTTTATCTTTCCTGTACCACAGTGTATCTGTAACATAAGGATCCTCTCCAATCAGATTATCCAGGCTGACAAGAAACCCTCTTTGTTTCCTGAAATGAGGTCACACAACTGCGGCAGAAAAAAACGGTCACCAGAAGAGCTTTTTAACATGTCATCTTCTAATCAGAATATGCTTTTCTCATCGGAAATACTGCTGTGCCCTGGCTCCGAATAGATCATGAGGCTGTGCCTGCTCACTGTGTGACACTCAGCATAAGCAGCTTATTCCCGGGCTGCAATTGCTATTTTTTAATTTCCAACATCTAGTAAATAACCTGCAGTATTTGTCTCTGTGGGACACTGAAAGGCCAGGAGGGTCCAGAGATATGAACAGAGACATTGAGCTGTGTGTCTGACTCAGAGAAGCCCTGTGTCAGCTCTTTCCAGTGTGGCCATGAAATGTTACACTCTAAGCCATCAGATTTATGACTTTGTATAATTTTTAATATTCGCTTTGAATTGGTGGCCAGAAATTCATTTCCACCCTTCAGCCAGAGAAATGGTAACACATTTCAAGGCAAAGGAAGAAGAGACGAGAGAGGAACAACATAAAAGAAAAAACGTGACGCTAATACAAAACTCCTTAGATAAAGTAGAGTATTTATTGTACAGATTCCACTAAAACTACTACTGCTACTTTTTGTATCATATCTCACAGAAAGTGATTGCCTTTCCTCATTTATTTATTGTAGTTTTGGTCAGCTACGTTTGGTCAAGGTTTTCATTAGCACCAGTTTAAAGTTTTTCTGGGAAACCAGGATTTGAACAAAGAAAAGTTATTAATCAATTCCTCAAAGAATACCATCTGTGAGGGGCCAATCATACAGAATCATTTGATCCACTGTTTTTTCAGCATATCCTCTTATCAGTTTTAATATTACTGAGTGGTTTTGTGAGAGCATCTGACTATCTTTAGAGGGCTGATCTGAGGTTGTTACTGTGTGCAGTTGCAAGGCAGGAAAATGGATCATTCAGGCATTTCAGTGTGTTGTTTTGGTGGTTTGAGACGCGGGAGCGTTCTTCTTGGAGGTTTAGTTTTAACGTTATATTTAGTAGGGGTCGATCGATTATTGGCCTTTATGGAGTTAGTGCTTTGGAAATTAAAATTATCCTGAATTTATCAAGTCAACAGCTAAACATGGAGGAAGTTTTGAGTTTGCATTACCTGGGGACCAGAAGAAATGAGAAAAAAGGCCTGTCTCAAATAAAGGACTGGTTCTCTCTGCCACTGAGGTACATAAAGGCTCCGGCCACTAGTTGAGAATTTATGGTAGTTTTTGTTTCATAAATGTGAAGATTTTTGTCTGATATAAAGAATAACAATGCATTTGACCAATTAATTGTGCATATTGTGTATTTGTGATTCATCCATCCATTATCTATACCGCTTATCCTCAGAGGGTCATGGTGGGGCTGGAGCCTATCCCAGCTGACACCCTGGACTGGTCGCCAGTCAATCACAGGGCTGATACATAGAGACAGACAAACATTCACACTCAGTCACACCTACGGGCAATTTGGAATCATCAGTGAACCTAACCTGCATGTCTTTGGATGGTGGGAGGAAGTTGGAGTACCCGGAGAACATGCAAACTCCACACAGAAAGGCCCCAGCCGACTGGTTGGGTCGAACCGAGAACTCTCTTGCTGTGAGGCGACAGTGGTAACCACTGCACCACCGTGCCACCCTGTATTTGTGATATATTTTGAAATTGAAGATTTAATAATCTTATTAATATTTTGTTAATCAGATTTGCCTGTGGGCTGCTGTTGACCCCTCCTGCTTTCACCTACTGCCCACTGTGCATTGTGTGTCACCTCAAAGTTCCCATTAAGCACAGTGCACACAAAAGACTTTACATGGCAGCTTAATTATACAGTATGCCCAGAGAGCAGCTAGTACTCCCGAGACTCCTTGATATTGTACTTCAGTGGTGCAAATTCCCAAACAAATGTGTAATGAATTAAAGTACCAAACACCTATTGACAAAAAGTGCACCCTGGGGGTCTGGTGTTGGGTAACCCAGTCTCTCCCACAAGGGGAGAAACTGATCTGGTCTCTATGATACCAGCAAACAGTCAGCAGTACACATAATGCACAAACAGGGCTCCTCTCCCTCTTTGTTAGAGGGCCTATAAGAGGGTTACTGTGTCAGCGCTGGTGAGCTGCAGCTGACCTGCTGCCACTCACTGCACCATGGCCCTTGAGCCAATTAGAGGCTCCACCAGCCCAATCTTGTTTCCTTTGCCTCCCTCTGCCTCTCCTGCATGTAGAGAGCCTGAGCCTGAAAGGGAGGATGCTTTTACTTTTGTTTGTTCATCTCTCAAGTTCCGCGTACCTTAATTAATCTAATGGAAAGCAGGTAGATGGAGTAAAAAGCAGATCCTATTTGCTTTGGCAGAGCAGGCGCCTCTTGGGGTCTCTGCTGTTGTGTTGTTTTTGCTCCCTAATGAATGGAGCTCTGTCCCGCTCCTCAGCCAGCTGATCCCCTGCTCCCTCTCATTATGCACATGCACACACACAGACTTCTTCTATAAAACATGGCACTTCTTGGTATTTTTAGCCACTATTTCTATTAACTGTCCTTTTTAAAATCAGTGTGTCCTGGGAGAATTGGTGAGTGAATATTGACGTTTATATTGAGAGCCAGAGTACCCGCCCCAGAATAATGGTAAATCTCTCTAATGCGTTTGACAGCATTGCCCCATTTTCCACTAACATTTCATTTTTTTTAACAGTGACATACTGTATACTCACTGTCACGGTCCTAAAGTGTCCAGCCTCCTTTGTTGCTAGACATAATTAATGCCTCCCTCTCCAGAGATTCATACCACCCAACCAGGCACTTGAGGGGAACAGATAGCAGTGCTAGAAGTTTTACCGCTTTTACCTTATTCATTCTTACTCTTCATGGTCTTTGGCAGGGCTGATAATCAAATAGGAAGGGATGTCAGTCCAAAATGTCAAATTCACTGAATATTTGACTCAATAGTGGCTGGGGCCTTAACATACTTCGACTGCAGAGAGAGCCAGGCCTTAATTTCTACATTTGATCATATTTGACCTTTGTTTTCTGATCTGTTACTGTTTTAATTAGCTGTTAATGCACACTCAACACCCCCCCCGCTGTTTACCTGTTGATGTGGAAAAACTTGTACTTCTGGTCACTCTTCACTTTAATGAATAGAAGAACAAACTCGATGTGCCTCAGTTGTCCGTACTTGAATATACTGTATACGTTTATTACAACACAAATCTAACGTCTGGTACAGCTTGTATACATGGACACAGTTCATACCAAAAAATCATTGCATCTCACACCACTTCATACAGTAAGTCTCACATCACATGGAATCACGCTCACAACTTCTCTTTAACACAAATATTGTTCTTCAAACCACTAATTATCGTCAATGATTTCTACTTTGCCGTTTTTTCTTTCTCTGTTAAGCTACTGTCAGTGAAACTCAACTCTTTGTGCACAGATGTTTCATTGGTTTGTTGAGCTCATTATCCAATGGGCCTCTGAACAAACACAAACTGTCACCAATTGACTCAGGGACATGTGACAAGGATGGAGTCCTCGCAAGAGATACATTTAATAAACATTATTTATTCAAACTAAAGTTAGCTAAAACAATCGAGTGTGTACATCAGCAACACCAGTAAGTTCTTTTTGCATAATCCTTCCTATCCAGGTAGTCTTTTAATTTGAAACATGTTGAGGAAAAGTGTTGAGGTGTATTGACAAAAGCTTTACATGGAGAGAAAGAACAGCAGAGTAGAAATGATGGGCACTAATTAGTGATAATAATATATCTATCTAAAAGAGAAGTGATGAGTATGACATAACTCTGTTGTTGTACAGTTGCTTCACACAGAATCAAAGAAGAGCAAAGGTAGATGTGATTGGAATTCATTCATAGATGACAGCATTTTGTTCATAAAAGAAACTCCGAGCAGCAGAGTGATGAGTGTGACGTGCCTCTGTTGTTGTACTGACAGAACAAATGTTTTGGAAATGGTGGTGTCTGTCAATTTACCATGCGAGCCATTATGCATTGTGCAGGTAATATAATTGCTGGCCTTTATTATGGACCACCCTGTGTTTGCTTGTGCTGGCAATGCCACGGCTGTTATTTGAGTATAAATTGCCCCGTTTGGTGAGTGAATGTCGGTGGCTGGTGTATTTAATAGTTACACATGATGTAATTTCCTTCAATTGTTGCTATCATTTTGTCTGTGTCCATTCTTTCGAAGTGGTAGATACAACCAAACAAGGCCTGAGACTGTCTGCTGACATCATGTTTTGATGTTGTCAACCGGCTTTTTCTCATCTCCTTTTTCATAGTTGCTCGTTACGAACTTGGCTGAAGTAGGCAAACCCTCAGATGTGCAAGTCCACTTAACAGGCTCATGCATTTTAAGAAAGAATTTGCAGACTCCTTCCATTTAAGCATTGCCTCACATGCTGCTAATGATGTTGTTGCGAGAATGCTTACAGTTTTCCGTGAGCCTAATTACCAAGTGTTATGTGGGAGTGCTAACTAAATGGTGGAGGAAGAAATCAACCTACATGCTGTACAGTACAGTTCGGCACAGCAAGGAGCACGTGTGGCTGCTATTTATGGCACGCTGCTGTGTGTGGGCCTGTGTTCTGCATCTGGTATTCTGACTGTACCACATGAGCACAATAATGTTAAAATCCGGATCAGGGGATAAGAAGATAGATAGATAGATAGATCCAGTAGCGTAAATGACACATACAAAACACAGATACATACAAGTATATATGAATAGGAGTACAGCAGTGAAGTGATAGTCTAACCACCAGAGCTGTCACTATGATAGAGTATGTGCTAAACGGAGTAAAGCTACTGGAGAAGCTGCCACTCGCGTCTGCGCCATCTTGGATTCTCGCCACTAACTAACAGAATAGCAATAGTTGACTGTATAATGAATGCTGAATGATTTTGGACACAGTCCTAGGCAGGCTCTCAAACGCTAGTCAGGGCCTTCATTTACCTCAATGTAGAGACAACCAGGCTTTTATTTAGAAATGATTCATAGGAGACAGACCTTTATTTGGATCCCCTCTGTTGCTAGGTTGATGTAAACTCAAACCCTCCCGTTTATCTGTTGTCATGATAATTTCAGTATAATGTACATTTCCACAGCACTAATTCTGACAACAGAGTCGTGTCTTACTTACCACTCTGCTGTTCTCACTTTCCTTTCCTCTAACAGAAATACTGTTTTCAATTACCAATCCTGTCCACTTCTATTTTGCCATTTTTTTGGCTTGTTGTTGAGTTATCATCAATAAATCAACAATATAAATCACAATAAGACTTCCTGTTTTCAGTGGGTGTAATCCCTCCCTTTCCTGATAGGCTTTTAATGTGAAAAATCTGCAGGAAGTGTTGAGTTTCATTGATGGCAGCTGACAGTGATTGAAACATGGCAAAGCGGAACTGGGTGGAAAGAATGTGTGAACAAGAGCAGTGTTTGTCTTTAAACGAGAAACTTAGAGCAGCAGAGTGGTGAGTATGTCAGTTGATGAAGGTGAAGGGACTGTCAGCTTCAGCCAGTGCCCAAAACAATATGTGTTTACGTTCAATGATGAAGCCCTCTAATGGCCATAGCAGTTCTGCTGGGAGCAAAGGAGGAAGCCAGTTGACGTTGTTATAGAGCAATAAAGTCCCTGTAGGGAGGTTGGGGTGGATGACATTGTCACAGACGTCAGATCAGAAAACACTTCTATGTGTCGTTCTAGAGGGCTTGGACAAACAACGTATTTTGACGTTTCATTTGGAGGACTTGCTGATACATTGTGTTGAATTTAGCAGGTGAGTTACAGGTTATTCCGTCTCATGGAAATATGACGAGTTATGAAGTGCACATTTAAGTGCAAATAATAGAACAAGGGATGTTATTCAGGGAATTGTGTTACCTTCCTGTTCCTAATTATATAAATGAGGCTGTTTCATTTGCAGCGCAGTCATTCTCCAGGAGCCCCTCTTCCTTGGGAGTCCCTGAATGAGGCTCTACCTGATTCTGGTAAACACATCCTTTGTTAGTTTTGTTATGCAATATAGCTCAGATTAAAATGACACAATACTGTAAAACCTCCGTTATCAGAATCTTCTTATTCTCTGAAGAGCCAAAGATGCATTTTTAAAAGGTGATTACCAACCACTCACTCATACTACACCATTGGTATGGACCACACCACATGGTCCATGTGGTATGGTGCAAAGGTCCATCTTCACTTAAGCACATTAGGCCAGCTCACTGTCTGCTGAAAGTAGGACTATGTCATTTGCATATTTCAAAAAACTGGTTGTTTTGGTTATATCTTTAGCGGTGAAATGAAATGTGAATGAACAATGCACCTGAGGTAGCATGCAGAGCATCACTCTCAAGGCTCTCATATGCAGTTCTGATTGTGCCTTGATTGTCAGATTTACATGGATGATGGCTCATATCTATTTTAGTAACTCATATCTGATGCCATTAGGAACTAAAAGTAATGTTGAAGAGAAACACATGCACAGAGCAAGAGTAACCAAAGATCTGTCATCTGCTTCTGTACTCCTGTAGAGACTTTTCCTGCTCTCAGCAAGCTGACACAAAAGGGGCTAAAATACTCATTTTATCTGTGCCAAAGATACTGTTGATATGGCATGAGCTAGTGTGCTATGGTCTTTTGAGCTATATTTAATGTTCTCTGCTTTTTTGCAGTTACATCATCTTAAATGTAGTAACAGTGATTAGAAATAATTAAATGTAAATTCTCAAGTAGTGGCTGCGGCCCTGTAATTACTTCAACAGCAGAGAGAACCAGGCCTTTATTTTCAACAGGCATATCATAGAAACCGGCCTTTATTTCTAACTCCCACTGTTCCCGGGGTAACGTCTGTCATTGCCTGTTGTCTTGGTAAATTCATGATATTGTATATTTCCACAGACAAGAATTCCACCAGCACCACAGCAGTTGACAGTTATGTCATATTCACCACTCTGTTTTCATTCATTAGCAATTTCCAGTTGCTTCTACTTTGCTGTCATTTTTGGATTTGCTGTGTAGCTACTGTCAATGAGAGTGTTCACATGTGCACGAGTATCCTAATTATGATGTCTTGTGGTAACTCAGTCAGATAAAAGTGGCTGAGATGTTCAGTAATCAAGACACACCTGCAGGCAGAAGAGGAGAAACCTGGATACTGTTATGATCATGTGTACAGGGACATGAATAACCTGGTTTCTCATGTTCCATCTAAACGCCATATCCATAATATTCACAAAACCAGCATACTAATGTAAATGTAAATACACTCAGTGAACACTTACTACACAGGTGTTTCACATTAAAAGTTTGCCAGCCTTTACTTTCCTGATAGGCTATTAATGTGAAAAATCTGAGGGACGTGTTGAGCGGCAACACTTTAACGGCAGTTTAATGTTGATTAAAAAAAAACGGCCAAGTGGAAGCGACTGGAAATAATATAAATAAATGAAACCAGGATTTGTGTTAAAAAGACAAAATCAAAAAGGCAGAGTGGTCAATATGACAATGGCTCTGCTGTACTGATGGAATTAGTGCTGTTAGTGCTTAACAATGTTAAATGCTTCACGTGAGTTGTTAAAGTAATTCCACCCTCCTCGGTATTTTTCAGCCAGCCATTATTAACCTTTATTTGTTCGTGTTGACCATGCTACGGCTAAGCCTTTATTTGAATACCGGCTTTTAGATAAGAATTTATGGTATGTCACTTACTCTGATCCATCCAGCATCATAGAGAGTGCAAGAATTGCTCTGCGTGTCTTTACTGTATGTAACAGTATACTGTTTACTGTAGGGCAGACCACAGTGTTTCCTTCAGGATCTGTCTGGCAGGGATGGTGTTGTACCTTTGGCCCACATTCGGTGTCCAGCAGCGTTTCTCACACAGTCATTTGAGCATTTTTGCTGACATATCGCTGAGGAGGGTCCCAGAGATTAGTCCCTTTCCCCCTTATGCAGTGGCCTGCCATCCAGCCCCAGCTTGGCTTCCAGCCTCCTGGATTGGCCCAGATCAGCAAAGTGTGTTAAATTCTGTAAATGAAGGATCAGAGGGGCATAATTACAGTCTGTATGTTGATATCTGATATAGTTTAGGTCTGGATGCCTGCAGATTCACATTGAGCACGCACAGTGTCCTATATTACATAAGGAAGGTTTGCTGTATGATGTGGTTTCAGTTTGGATGTTCAAAACTCAATGTGTCATAGTATGTTTTATAGATGTTTTAATAATGCTTTTGTAAAGGGATAGTTTAAAGAAACAGAAGTAAACGAATGTTAACCACCAGTCCTCTTTCACAGTTTGCTTAACACACATCCTACAGCATGTGTGTAGATTATGTGTCAGTATCCTGCATGAACACACAATCCTGGGAGGAGGAATGCCAGAATGTGGTGTGTGTGTGTGTGTGTGTGTGTGTGTATGTCCATCCAAGTCATAATAAATGTGACAAGAAGTGCTGACAGCTCACTGCCAGCTTGTCTACCAGTTGAGCTTTTATTTACTGTTTGTAGAATCTTTCGTTCAAGATAAGGCTCAACGTGCTTTACAAGTAATATAACAGACTAAACAACTGGTTAAGACGTGACATCAAAAGATCATTTTGGTCTATTACAACATGGGTCTGATGTTTGTAGTTTGGCCATCATTCTTATTAGTTATGATAACATTGTACTCTCATTTCTGGGAACACAGTGACATGACTACAACAGGGCAAGTAAGTTGAAGCAGTAAGTTGTTCTGTAAATTGTGATGAATGACTTTGTCCGACCTCTGTTCTTTATTGATCTATTCAGAATGTTCCAGGACCCAGGTGTGGGTTGTGATCCAGGCTTTGAATAGCAATGCTGTAGATAGTTTTGTGGGTATCCTGTAAATCTAAATATGATCGCTGTGGTTCTCATGCTCTTGGTCTTTGTGTGTCCTTTTATGAAACGTACATAAAAAAAGTCACCCAGCATTTCCAGCATACATCACAGAACCTATAACTCGGAGCCATCAGTTCAGCTTTTAGATCTTGGCACAAGAACATTGTGATCCTTTTTTCTTCTTCAGTTTTCCTTTAAATGTAAGTCTGCCTGTTACATTTTCCTTCTCCTTAAAATGAGTCTTGTAACGTCTGTAGGGGCCCGGCTCTCAGGGTGACAAGGGAGGTAAACTGATGTCAGAAGGACACAGAGCACTAATGCAGCTCCATGCATTAAACATGGCCCAGCGGGCTTCCATTAGAGGCACGCAAACTGTACCGCCAGCACTGCAAGGATGTAGCCCTTCTCCTCTAGCACTTCCTGTCTGGTGCCTCCTCTGTGCAGCTGGTGACAGTTGGTGGGTGACACTGTGGAGGCCTGACTGGAGCAAGAAAGACAAAATGCAACCTCTAACATTTTCTCCCTCTTGAGGTAATTATTTATTTATGTATTTGTTTTTGCTCACAGATGACATAAGGCAGCGTACGGCTGCCATTTTGTGGAGTCCTCATGTCTTAAGCAACTGTGCTTTTCTGAACTGCTCAGGGAGTTTGGATTTGTTTTAGAATTACCATCAATTCCTTGTTATTCCTGGGTCTATAAAGAATCTTTAAAGAGAAATTTAACACTAGCCTGACAAGCAATGTTTCAGTCTGTTTCACCTCTGACCACAGCCTGCAGAGGAGTGCTTTGTTGCACCTGGACCACACCCAACAGTGATGTTACAGTGTTTTTGAGTACACCTGCACATCACTGCAGCAAGATGAGAAGTAAAAACACTGGAGGGCAACAAAAACAAGATTTTCAGCGGGTGTTAGTCATGGAAAATGTTTTCCCATGTTCTCTGCAAGCGACTCCTTTCATATTACACATAGTGATTTGACTCATTGTTTGTATAAAGATACTGTTTAGTGCAGCTTTAAGTTCTTTTTTCGAGTTGCTAAGAACAATGCAATAAGAATCGGCCAATCAGCGAGCTTAAAATTCAGTTGTGGCACTGCTGGCAGAATGACAACAGAGGTTGAACTTTAGAGAACGTAGTCAGATAAATTCGACAATGTGAATCCATTTACTGTGTGGGTACTGTAGTGTTAACACTTATTCAACAAAGTAAGGAAACAAACATTTCTTAACTGACGTAGTGTAGTGTGGTGTAACCTGCTTGTATTGTTACATTATCCATGAGACTCAGTGTGAGACTTTCTGATGCAGACTCATGACGGGGAAAAAAGACTTGCAAAACTGGAAATTCATGTTGACCCTCGTGCTTGCTGTGCAAAATCAGCCTGCCAGACTTCAACTCAATGTTTTAGACTAGAGACAAGGTTGAACTCGAAATAACTTAACTTATCAATATTCATTTTACAAAGGATGTCAGTGTTTTGTTTTTTCAGTATCTCTTCCTCTCTACCTCATTTTGTCACCTTTTATCCATTATTAGCACACAGCAAGTGCAGCATGAGTGGGTGAGAGATGTGTGAAGCTACAGCAACCCCCCTGTAATCTTGTTTTACTCAGAGACGTGTGTCACTGTCTGATGCATGTTAAAAGGGAGCATTTATAATTAAGAATTATTTTGGTTAATTGATGGGCTTTGTATATTAAGAGAACTATCACTGATAAGGATAATTAGCTTAATTGACACTCAAGTTATATCAGATATTAGCATTATTGCAAGAGACAAAGATTTGAGACGACAGTACATCTTACAGTAATCTGATACATCCACTGTAACAAAATTATATTTTGCCATTTTCCTTCTTGGATTTAAGTTAAAAATATATCTGTGACTTTTGAATGAGTCCTGAATATCTCCTGATTGTATGTAAGCCCATTCCAGCCAGGAAGAAAAGACAATTTAAATGTTAATAATAAATTTAAACTTATAAATAAATGAATATACTTAATAAACTGCCAGACAGAATCAGGCATTGTGGCGATTTTGTGCGGCGGTGTGGGAGTGTCAGATACTAACAGAGTGTCACATACTAACCAGCAATCCCAGCTTGTAGAGCGATACAAGCCAAGTGACTGCACAGCGATTAACGTCTTTGTTCTCCCTCGTGACAGGGAACAGCTGATGTACAGTCATCACGGCGCCGATCGATCAGTCTCCATCTTCACAGTTGCTCGGTAAACAGTGGAATATTAAGGTTAACAGCTAATGCTACAATGCTACACGGTAAACAAAGTTCTGGACGTCTGCCGGTCTGATCGCTGACGTGATTGGCCGCCGCAGCGTGACGTCGGGTTGCGTTTCTCCAGAAGTTGATTCTGTTTGAACTTTTTTGCCGCAGGCCGCTGCGTTTTTCTTCGGCACCCCATGCGGCCCGCGCCGCCGCCGCAGCCCGAATGCAGTACCCCCGTTCAAATGTATGGGAAAATTGGCGTTTTCGCCGCAGCGCCTGATAATGTCTGAATGTAGCCTTAGTCAAATTTAGGAGAGAGTTCTCCAGTTTGACTGGCTCATAATTGGAAAGTCAAACTATTGACTTACTATCTATATTTTAGAAAGTCAGCATTTTACTTATCATTTCATGATTTCATTAGTCAATCTTACTATTTTTACTTTTGACATAGTAACTCATAATTTTGATCAAAATCTGACTTAGTATCTCATACTTCTAATTTTCATTTATCTCATAATTTTCATATAGTGCCTCACAATTTGGATTTACTCAAAATCTCATCATTTTGGTATTTCATCTTACAATTGAGCCCAAGAGATTCAAATTTCTGGAAGTTAAAAGTTAAGTCTCATAATTTGTTTTAATTAATTTTCATCCCTTTTTTTGAAATTGGGTTCTATGTGGTTGTGTGTTTAACACAAAGGTTGTGGATTCATGTGTCCCTGTTGTGTTCCATTATATTGCATTCGCTTCATTGTAAAGTTGGTGTGTGCATTCAGTATATTTCCTCTCATCCTGTGTGTGTTTTGTTGCTGTGTTATAAGCTTCCCTGCTCTTTGTGAAACAAAAGCGGAACAAAACTATCCAGCGTAGTTTTAGAAGCAGATTAATATATCAGATTGTGGTATTTTCCAACTGAATGCAATGAAATTAATCCTCACTGATTAAATCTCACTGCATTAAAGTCATCCCAGCACTCTGGGAGAAAAAAAGCACAACCTAATGAATAATTGTGTCATATATCCCATGGCTATGTTGATTAGAAATTACATAATTGCTCCTGAAGACATGCCGTTTGTTTTATTAATGGCAGACTCAGGGAGGACCAGTCACTGTTAATGTGCTTAAGCAGGCCTTTGAATCAATTGTGAATCATAAGAAGTGATGACATGCAGGAAAATCTGCTCAGCATTTCCTGGCCTCTTCCTATACTTTCCATATCAAATATTTATCATCCTTATTTCTACCAATGATCCCTGTGTGCAGCTGAGCACGTTCGGCCCTGTTCATATACTCCTCCAAAGCAATATTTATGACTTATTTTTGCTTAAAAATTAAGTGGTGCTTTCCTGAATTGAACCCAGATTTAACACAATTGCTGAGGCTGGAGGGAAGCAGCAGGGGAATATAAATCACATCCTTGCCTCTTGGTGAAAAATTGCAGCGTTCCCATTGGATCATTTTGCCCGCTGTGCTGCTATTTTCGTCTTATTAACATTAATAAGCACTTATGAGGCTCTCAGTGCTGCAGAAGTGCCAGTGGTCATAATATTTTTCCAAACATAAATGTTTTCTTTGGGCAAAATAATTTCCTCCAGCCCCCCAGCTTCATTACAGGCTTTCACTGATTTCTCTCTCGTGTGGAACAGCATGTACTATAGAAGTGTGTGTAACCTCATTACCATCTTAATCTGCCTGCTACCTCATTGTGTCACACATTTGGTACGCACGATCACTCCAAGTGCCCAGAATAAATAAACAGACAGTAGCTTAGGAAAAAACTGAGATATTTATAACTCTTCCCTACGGCTGAGTCCCTGTGACTTCCTCACTACCTGCCATCTGCTGTAGTCCTGTTCTCACATTCAGAAGCTGGAAGGCAATCAAAGCACACTGAGACCTTGTGGAAGTAATTTCAAGGTACAAATGTAGGACTGTCTCTAAATTGATATAGTAAAAATACTTGATTTTTAGTATATATGTAGTGAGAGGTGTCCTGAACTCGAATATATTCTGTCATGTCCCGTTAGTCCTTGTGTGCGTTTCATTTTGAAATCCCTTCCTGTCTTGTTGTTTCAGTTCCTGCCCTCGTGTCTGCTTGATTAGCCACACCTGCTCCCCAGTACTCACCTGCCCCTGATTCCCTCATCAGCCACTTCCCTACTTAGATCGGTTCCCTTCCTTTGTTCATTGCCAGGTTGTTTTGTGTTCTCAGCCAAGCTTTCAAGCCTTTTGCTCAAGCCCTGTTTTTGATCAGATTGTGACCTTGCTTTGTTTTCATAGATGACCAGGATTCTGCCTCACCCCTGCTTGTACCTTTGCCTCGCTGCCTGACCTTTAGGACATTCGACCTCGTCCTGCCTCTACTTCTGTGTTTCGCCCAGCCTTTTTGTGTTTGTAATTTTTTGCTATTAAAGCTCACTTAAAAGACTTCCTTGTTGTCTGCACTTCAGTCCACTCCACGCTGTCTCACATATTCAGTCATTGTTAGAAATTATGGAGCAATGTGTTTTTATAGCACCTCAAGTGTCTTAGACAGAATAGACACTTTAGGTTTATAGCACCTCAAGTGTCTTAGACAGAGTAGCAGTATTCAAAATCAAGTGATACATGGGCTCACAGAATCAGAGCACATGTCACGAGCTCCATTTTGCTACAAGAATTAATTTTTGATAACATCCAGTGAGAATTGATTGAGACCAGGAGCTAGAGCGGGATCAGCCAGACAAGTGGGGGAGTTTTTAGATGATGACATGACTTAGTGCTTGCTGAAACCCTCCTGTTTAATGTAAGCATGATTCTGTACCTGCTCTATTTCTCTCCTTCAAATCTGTTGACATGGACTCTTTGTGAAACTAGCTAGTATTGTTTTGTAGCAAAGAGCGATGACAGCACAGTGAGTAGTGTGTTTGCCCATCCAGGTGTAGGAAGGGTTCATGTTGATGTCTGAGAGAGGCACAAATCTGTCAGTCATGCACAGCTTACTTTAAATGACATCTGTCTCACTGAGCCATAGCCAGACTACAGTAAGGAAAAAAGGAAGACATGTGGGCTGGTGTTGTCAAGCTATGTGATACAGTCCTCCAGAGTAAATAGGTAGCAACATACTGATGCTAAACAGGTGAACGCTGTTGGGTGGGGTTTGGTGGATATTAACTTCTCTAGAATGCAGGAGGAGGCTTTCTGGATTTTGAATCTCAGAAGCTTACATCACATTTTTTAAAAAGTTTTTGTAGATATCTTTCCAGTTCTAAAGTTTGGTCGTTTTTGCACTGTATTAGTCTTTTTTAATATATTCATTTAGGTCTTACATTTTAGAATGTTTTGTGATGGTATTAAGTGACTTTGGTGCTTTTTACGTGTCATCAGGATACATAAACAGCCTCTGCACAAAATCAATCATCAGATCACCACACACAGGGGCGTAGGATTGGTTTCATAAGTGGGTTTGGTGCCTTGATAGATCCCTGATACTTCCTGATGGATAATATTTCTGATTGATGTTCAGATCTTTTAGGACAATCTTACCTGTAAATGAAAATATAGATTCAATGAATATTTAAATCCAATATACGTAGTCAACAGTACCTTTTAAAGCCCTGAATAGTGTCTGCAGGTATCCATTTCAGGCTGCAGACCACAAGGGTGTCATTTGCAGTTAAATTTCTATTTGACATCAGTAGTAGGAACCTCACAACATCAAGGCAGCTGCAGTTTTCAGAGCCAGAAGCTGCAGTTGCTCTCCACCGACTGCAAAACCTCAGTGCATGATGGGAAATGCCTGGCTTCCCCCTGATCTAAGTGCTCATTGGCTCAGATGTGTGACCAACGACATTACCTTTTATCAAATTCTTAATTTTCGGTTGAATTGTTTTGTCTTATTAGGGTTGTTGTGTGGTTAATAACATATCACCACAGAAATGCTAAATTCCAAATATTCTACAAACAATAACAGAACTTTAACATATTACATTTTTGTAAGTATTATAAGGGGGCACAATTTTGGTAAGCATTCTTAAAATCTGCACAGACTGGCATTCAGCTCCGACAGTTGGATCTTGGCACATCAGTGAAGGACAGTGATGTTGTGTGTTCTTGCTTTTCCTCTCACCGTTGATGTACAGTATGTAATGGTAAGGATTTTTGATTATTAATTGATGCGTTGAAGTTCTTTTTGGGATGTGAATGAGATTGAGGTGGACATATAGACTGGCACCTGCAAACCCAAATTAGCCAGCCCAGTAGTCACAAATCACTCACTTGATTAAGTTGAGTTCCTCAACTGAAGCGGACTTGTTTCTGGACAGACCAAAGACTTTTAGAGAATCCATCATCTTTAGGAAGTTGTGGCAGCTCTTTTCTTTTCCCCAGCCATGGCCACAACAGCTGAAAGCCAAGGTTTTCCAGGAAAGTGCAATACTAGAGATCTTCTGGCTTCCCAAGTTGGGCATTTGGCCAGGAAAGCTACTTGTGTGTTTATAGCAGCAAGGTCAAGGCAGTCCTAACTTCTCTTGGGGCCGCTACTTGGACAGTAACTTGACCATTGTCCTGTTCAGAGGTCATTCTGCAGTTCTGCTTTTAAATGATATGATTCACAATCTTGGAACCCATTGGCTATCGACTGGTGACGATTTAGCCTCTGGGGACAACGACCAATGTTTTGGGGCTTCCGGTGTAGCCAGCGGATATCTTGATAACGGATATCCAGGCCAAGACTTCCTCTTTACAGTCTGATTAGCAATCTCGGAACTCATTGGCTATCGTCTAATGACGATTTGAATGCAGATAAATTTAATCTATATCTAATCTAATCTCTTGGGTTCTGAGATTGCATTTTGGCCAATGCGGCTTCTTTTGCTCTCCACACGGACTATTTTGAGCAGGCTCTGGTTGCATGCAGGTGAACATGCAACCAAAAGTCGCTCAAACGTGATTGGTCCATACTACTCGGACTACAAACAGAAGCCAGAAGTCTTCTGATGCCAAAATCTTGTCCCTTGCCTACAGATTCTGCATTCATATGCAGATATCTGTTTAGATTATCTGATTCATAGAAGGTACAAAAGCAAATTCCTCATCATCCTCAGGTACATCTTGATTTACAGAGATACTGTCATCAAAACCCTCCAATAGCAAAGAAAACGCTGCTCTGCACTAAAACTGACACCTGGCTTGCTAATATAAGCAAACTTTTCATCACTGTGTCTGTATTTATTCATAGTTGCAGTGAGACAACAGCGCCATCATGAGGACAAACAGGCCTCTCTTCAGACCCTTCCATGCCTCGGGTCACTAGCCACTCTATAAACTTTTTAGAGGAAAACCTTTTTATCACTTTTGACATTTTCACACCAGAGTGCTTAATTGAAGGAAATGAATGAATTAGATAGGGTGTAATATAGTCCCCGAGGTATGCATGCAACGGTTAAACATCATTGGTGACTGAGTAAAAGTTGGATAAATTAGGCTAATAGTTAACATTGTATTAATTGAGGATCTGATTAATATTTATGTGACTTCCTGTATATTAAATGAAATTCATCTCAAACAAGCCTATATTGTTGTGAACCTTTATTTTGAAGTTTGTGCATTGGAGGTGCAGCATCCTTTAGAGGCTGGCCATCTGTTTGTCTAGCTCTCATTGGATAATTATAAACATTCAGCCATCTTGTAGTGTACACAGTATACTGTATGCTCCTATGCTTTTACCTGTTCTGCTGAAACACGCTGGTTGAATAGAGACCAAGACACTTCCTGTAAGCTGGTTTTTTTGTTTCTTTACATTTGGTCCTTTGTTACTTGAGCACCTACTCAGCTGGTGACGTAGAAACATCACACTCTTTTCTTAACCAATTTACCACAAATTCCATATACCACATGCAACATGCCATAGTTTTTAAATGTGATTTTCTTGCTTTCTATGAATGTTCTTTTTCATAGTCTGGTGACTATGAAAATCAACAAGAAATGAGAGTCGTATTCCATCCTAACGAGAATTGTCTCAGACACACTGGTTATACAGATCAATGTAACTCTGTCCCCTTATTGTGGAATCTCTGCCTGTAGAAAGCAGGTCATGTTATAAATAGCATTTAATACCAGGGAGTGTGTATGTGTGTGTGTGTGTGTTCACTGTGGCTCCACAGTGGCTCCATTTGTATTGAATTAGTGTAAAAATAGGCATCCATTCAAAGGCCTGCCCCACTGGCCATGTTAGACAAGATCTTACACTGTTTATGCCTGTTTATTCAACTGAATCTCACTTAATGACTATAGCATCATCATCATCATTATTATTATTATTATTATTATTATTATCAAGTGTAACCATACCATAGTTGCCAAAAATTGGAAAAAGTGAGAATTTTAGAAATGTTAATGTTTGTTGGGGACTTTTTTCAGCAGCGGATTAATACACATTGGTGTCCATGTAAGTATTTGGGGCAGCAGGACGGTGTGTGGGATTGAGTCCAAATAAACTCACAGTGTGTGTGTTCATGGTGGACAACAATGGAGCTCTATGGCACAGGGGAAGATAGATCGGGCTGTGATACACACACAATACTTTAATAGTTAATAGGACACATTCATTGTTGGTTTGGCATATAGAATATCACCAGACATATCTTATAATTTGAGTATAACATTTATTTTATGTTTTTCACCTATTATTTGCAATTTTATTATTTTTATAAATGGAGTAAAGGTTTAAAAAACTGAATTTAGACATTTTTTCATGTAAATCTGTGATGTAAAATCCAAAGAAGCCATTCAATTAGAATAATTTCAAGTTTATGTCTAACTGCTGTTATCAGAGAACACTGCTGCCATTTACAGTTAAAGTCAGTTTGCAGCTGTGTCCCAGCTATTATCCCTTAACCCATTTTTAATTAGACATTTGAACATTTACACTGGACTGTTAAAAGCTAAATTTTACATTGCCAGAGCAGAAATTCATTTAAAATTCCTGGCTGGGATCAAGGCTGAATTTCCAACTCTGCAAAGAGGGCAATTGTTTTGTCATTAATAAAGTGAGTACAGGTGAGCAAGAGTGTGCAGGATTCTTTGGTTCCTCACAGTGATTCATAGATTAAACGGTTATCTAAAGGGAAAAAGGGAAAATGAAATCAGAGTGAAATACAATTACACACTGATGACTTGAATAGCATTTTGATGACCGGCAGTCTAAAGAATATAGAGAAGGCATTACCCAAGCTTAAAGGTATCAGGACCAATGAAGGATTTTGTTTATTGATCAGTATTGGCTATATTAGGCTATAATCTGTAGTTTAATGTAATCCATTGCATTCTGGTTACACCAACTGTCTCACTGTGCTCCATTAAAATTAACAATTGATGTGCTTTGGATTAGAAGAAAAACACTGTTGCATCGATTTCATCCACATTTTGGAGCCAAACCTTTAAATCTAAAATAAACTGCATTTCGACTTCAGTATGTTGTTGAAGCTGAGGATGGAGATCGACTGTCCAAATCCTGTCCCAAACTTCCTGCAACACGTCATACTACACCACCATTAAGAAAAGCTGCCATGTTTCATCACTAGAACTAATTATGTCATCCTCTTCTTCTAAAATAATTTAATTAGAGCCACCGACTGTTTATCCTAAAGTTTGCATAATGCTAGTAGAGGGCAATGCTCAGAAATGCAGTTAAAATGTGCGCTAAATTTGGATGGAAACTTGACTTCTGTTGACTTCTGTTGGTTCCAGACCTCTTAATCACTGCCCACGTCTCTATTTGTGTCAGTGATTGAAATAGGTCTGTTGTTGTCCTCACTGATTGTAGCCAGTAACTGTGACTGGGATTTTTGTCCGGGTGTCTTCCTACATAACTAGCAAGCTGCCTAGCTACATTCATTAAATGTAGCAACAGAAAGCTGGTGACAAGTGTGTAAAAGATGGACTCAGGTGTAGAGGTTGTTGTAAGGTGATTTAAAGAAGTACCAACACTTTAATCTAGATATTTCTTCAATTGTTTAACCACTCCTTGATATCACTACTGCAGCAGCAGCAGTCAACAGCAAGGAAATCATTATTTGGTTGCAAAACGCAACCAAATAATGAGTCTCATACTGTTGGCCATGTAGTGTAAGAAGAAAATAAAACTATTTTAAATAGACATATTTCCATAGAAAATGACTGATGTTATAAGAGCATCCCCGCCAACCAGCCACTTTAATTCCAACACTTTGAAGATGAAAACACTCATTCATGATTTATTGACACATTTGACAAGTATTAGTTTCAGTTGAAGTATTTTAAAATGAAAGTCTTCAAATCCATCTTGCAGACTGATGTATAAAACATCAGACACTGCACACGCCCACCGTTTGTGATGTTGATATACCTTTGCAGCAGAACACAGGCCTCCGCTCTGAGAAATGAGAGCAGTGCGGAGTGACAGGTGGGAACCTGCGCCGGGTGAGGATCTAACCCAATTTGGTGTGAAAGCACAGACGTGGTCTCTGATGATGAGCACTTCTCTGGGTGTGTTTGGGAGACAAGAGAGGATGGATGCTGAGGGAAGGAACCGGCAGGCTGCTGTAAAATCAGCAATTAGGAGTGTGTGAGTGTGCATGCTGGGAGTGTGGATGCGTGTATGTGCGTGCTTAGTAGACCTCACCACCATCAGCATGTATTTATATTCCTCTATAGTTAAATTTCACTCCTTACCATCCATATTTTTGCAGGAGAGAGGAGTGTGATGACTCATTCACATAGCTGGCGGAAACGATTAAAAAATAAATACACAGCTTGGGTGCTCTGTCACTCAGGGGACTGAAATGCATTAACTCGTGAGGTTGCAGGTTTTTAGCTCAGCTCTCGCTCACACTGACATCCCAGAGAAGACCTCTTGCCTCTTTTTCATTTCCCCGTGAAACAGGCTTACCAGGTGGATCTAGGTAGAAACTAAGTGGGGCTGGATAAGAGAAGGCGTGGCTAGTTAAAAAGGTGACACGGCTCGGTATTAGTGAGGTGTACCTAATATGTTGTTTGGTGAAGTAAAAATGGTTTAAAAATACGCATTTGCATCTCCCTTTGAAGTCAAATCTTTATGGGATGACTCCTGTGTATTACAACAACACAGTTAGTGTTAGAAGAACATGTTCCCAGATCTCAGCAATCACTCTGAATACTGAGTAAATGAAGGAACAAATTAAATTTGTCTCAAGGTCTCAACACCTTACAGTCATTTTATTAGTATTACTTTTTTGAAATTGCATAATGTTTTGTTTTTTTTGTCTGACCAAGTGCAAAGGTTTACTTTGTTAGACATCTTCACAGTGCCTAACAGATCTTTCCAATGGCATTTTGACTCGTCACAGCAGGATAAGCACATGTGTAATTACAGATAATTACAGCTCTTTACAATTGATAATACCCAATTGTTAAAAAAAAACTCACTTCACACAGTCAGTGCAGCAGAAGTCAATGTGGACTGAACCCTGGATCACTTTTCAGTGCTTTGACACACAATGCATTCAGTGACCACATCTTTATAATTTAATGAATTCTTTCTCACTCAAACTCAACCACCACCAAACCTCTGTGTATTTGCACTCCATGTTTACATACTGTTGTCTAATCTGTTCAACTGATGTTCAAAACACAGTATAACACAAAATCGAATTACTTTAAATTAGACTGCAGTCTGCTACATCTACATCTAAAAAGAAATAAAAAATCAAAATGCATCAACTCCTAATTGGGACACTGAGCGTCTATTTTCATTCCTGCTTTG
>LKNJ01004678.1:0-42821 GCA_002120245.1 Maccullochella peelii | reverse complement strand
CCATAGTGCATCCTGGTGCCATGTCTTCCCCAGGTAAGTGAAGCACGCACCCAGCCATCCACATGATGTAAAGAAAACGTGATTTATCAGACCAGGCCACCTTCTTCCATTGCTCCGTGGTCCAGTTCTGATGCTCATGTGAAAGCTCACGAATTGATAAAGTAATATTTGCGGCACAAAAATACATCCATGATAATATCCTTGGCTTTCAAGTGTTGTACGTTATGACAACACTGTTGCTAGGCAACTAACAACAAAATGGGCGCCGCCATGTTTGAAAATGAGCATGAGCTGACATGGTTGATTCATGACATCCTTGCCAGCGTACAAAGAATGGCAAAATAAAACAACATCACATAAAAGTTGGTTCCAGCAACAGCACCGATATTTGATATTTGAAAATTCAATGCATAAAGTGCTGTTTATTCTGTATTATGGTAATTTCACACAATAGCCTGCATTGGCAGTGAGGACTATAGAAACACTTTTACAATATACGTTATTTTAATAAATAAGAAATAAACAATTTATTCAAAGCTGAAATTAGGACAAGTGCCCTACTGACAATTTGAAAAAAGCTTTTTGATTTAACATGGAGTTGAATCGCCACCGTTATTTTGTTTCTGATCAAGGCAAACAAGTTTGTGCAACCATTTCAAATCCGATGAACAACAACATCAAAAGCAAATTAAAGGCACTATTAAATCAACACAAGTAGCTATGGGACTGTTATTGTAACATTGCCCTCAGAACATTTTTATTGATTCAAAAGACTACTGATTGATACAAAAGTTAAAGCTGCTGTTAAACCACTTATTGAAAACACACAAACAAGTCTCACCAGAGGATGGGATCATTGGCCAGCTCACTGAAGCGCTTGCACACACATGCTGCACGGCACAAGTCCTGCTCCAACAGGTACGAGAAGATCTTCAGCACCACCTCATCTGGAAGCTTCTCCTGCAAATACTGCTCTGCTGGAGCTGCTGGGAGGAGGATGACCACGGAGTTAGAATATTAAATATTTTGAAAGGATGGGGTTTTGGGTGGGGTTAGACAACAACAGCCATACAAGCATATTTATAGAAAGATCACGTGAGGAACCAAAACTATTTCTTGAGTCACAATAGCAACTGATGTCTGCAGAAATGATGATGGGTCCTAACATTTAAAAATATTGAATGTACTGAACCTCTATCCAATTAAGCAGCAATATTAATTTACATTATTACTTAAACTATTACCGCAGTTGACCCCCAGAACTAGTACTTTACTGCTAGACCAGCAGATCCAATCGCATTCCAACTGCACAATGTTAAAGCTGAATGGCACACCAATCTTCACGATGTACACATTTGCAATAGTTACACTGCAAAAGATGCATTATAATAAGGCAAATTAGGCAGACCATATATAAAGATATATCTTTGTAACTGACAGAAAACTATCAAAGTCAGCTTTTTCCTGAGTAATCTCAAAAACAGCCTACGTTTACCTGATTTATCAAATGCAATCATTTATGAAGTGGACTGGTTTGTGTATCACACATTTACAAACAAAAAGCTGCTGTGTGTGTAGATTTTTGCATCTAACTTTAAAATAAGAGGAGATGAATTGCGAAGAAAAAAGTCCTGTTTGCTATTTGGAAGTAATTTTGGTTTTAAAGCTGATCGTGTGGAGCTACTGTGAACACAGCACAGGCAATGTGACCGTTTACTTCAACACCACAAAGCCATGACCCAAATGCCATCCAACGGGGCAAACATCTATTTGGGATGCTTTGGCTAGAGCTGCATTCAACGAGAAGGACTCCAAACACCACAAATAACAGACTCTATCATTTCCACTTTGTGAAACTCATGGTGCTACTTCATGTCTTTACCATAGAGGTTTTTAAAGAGATGATATTAACATAAGCTTGGACTAAAGGGTGAATACAGAATAACAGTGTCATGTTGAATCCACAAAAAAAAATTAACAATTGCCCTTGTTTCTCTAAGTTTCGTTTCATGGTTACATTCTTTTCAAATGGAGCTAGAGAAGTTATAAGCTGTCTGTGTGCTGATACATGCTGCAAACAGCTGCGTGTTACACCTTATGAGGATTCAGATACCTACGTACAAATCACATCATATAGGGTGTCTGCGAGGCACAGACGTCTCATTATGAAACTGAAACTTATTATGACACTATTATGATGCATAACTGCCCACTACAAACCAACATAAGTAACACACTGTACATTTTGCCCTGATTCACTATTTGCTGAGTCAACACACTGCTCTCGTTGTACTTAATGAAGAGTAATGAATCCATAACCCTACTCAAATTACCCCCACAATTACCCCTCACAACCTGTGGCAAACACAGTGATGAATGCACCTTTGTGGAAGATACACCTCCAGTCACATCTCAAATGATGCGTTCCTAATTACCTGGTAGATCTTGACACTTTCCTGAAACTCTGGGGCGCTTAGGTCGGTGTCCAAAGTTTTCTGTGGTTGAAGTGGAAGCACCCTGTAGATAAAAATAAAAAAAGCCAGTGGAGACATTTAAACATGAATTATTGTGTGCCATTAAAATCAAATCTTTATCTTTTAGGCATGTATACTATCTTTTAAGGATTCCTGGTAGAAGTACCTCCATATTTGTCTTTGTCGGACACACTGTTCTCTTGGGTAGAGACTTTCTTCTAAGTTGGTAGGGACTGTTCTGAGCTCCTGGACCGGATTCTTCTGCGACCATATCTGCAGGAACGTCCTCATCTGCAAATAGTGGAAATAGGAAAATTATTACTTGCAATGCTATCAATGAAACCAATCTAAAATAGTGGTTGAACAACAGACATAAAGTCAAACCTTCAATTTACTGTTTACCATAGATTATTAGAATTTGAGCTTTCACACATTATATTCATCGGTAATGAGCAATACATTGTAACAGATTACCAGACAACAGTATTTAACACAGGTCACACGGCAAAACCCAGAAAATACAAAAACAGGTTTGTTCATTACCTGCTCTGTATGCTACAAATTGATTACAGATCCTATCAAGAGGGGATTCAATCAAGTGAAAAACAAAACAACTATAGCATCAACCCTGCGCTAAACCAGACACCTATTTATAACACTATTCACCATGGCATGATGAGTTGATAGCTACCCCAGATGGGAGATGCAAACTCCCTGCTTGTTGCTCTGGTTGCAAGGATGACTCTCCTCGGCTACTAGGCCAGTAACCACTACAAACACTGTCTGTGTAACAAACTGGGCCAGTTCATGCAACTTCTCTGTAATTGCAAACTGAAATAATGTATAGGTTCTCCTGCCTTGTTTGACTAAAACAAACAAATTTAAGACCAGAGGTGTACATCAGTTTTACAGCAAATATACACTATATGATGTGAAATGGGCAAAGATCCTGTTTGCGATCTGTTACCAACCACACTATCATTTATTCATTTAATGTCACCTTAAAATGACATTTGAGCTATGCTGTGGACATCTGGACGGAGGAAAATGGTACCATGGCAGGTCATGAATAAATGAATTGAAACAGGCTCAAGAAAACTGATAATTCATTATCAGGATGAGCATGACTTCATTTCCATTAGACTGTTTTGTGTCAACATTATCAAATCTATGTTTACAATCACTTTTGTGAGAAACAAGTAAGAGTTAACCATCTGCTGTTCATTGCAATTCAACTGATGCTGTGAGATCCATCATCACAACATGTCACTAGTCCGCCTAATAACGTAGAATCAGATTCAACATTAATGGTTGGAACTATGATTAAAGAGTATCCCTAGCTAATGTTTACTTTGAAAAACTGCAGCCAATATCCGCTTACATTACACCGTCTGTTGCCATACAGTGTTAACATTAATGCAGAAAAACCCCAAAACATAATGTGACTGATTCAAACAGTGACGTTATTACATTAATTACAAGCATTATATCCACGCATTTAACGTTGCAAAGGCTATGGAAGCTGGGGGGGGGTTTAACGCCAGGACGCAGATAGCTAGCCAAACATGCTAATAATAACAGCTACCACGGGCTAAGGCTAGGTTCAGTTAGCAACCTACGACAACTGGCAACCCTACTTTGTGTACCCTTCTCTGCGTTTGTCACCCATGAACCAAGCAAACCTTTGTCTATCGCTTGTCATTTTCACCACTAATGTAACGTTAGCTGACAAAAAACTAAATTCGGCAGCGATATGAGGTCAGCCAAGCAAAAGAAAGGCCGACTCGGGGCAAAAATCAAGCAAAACAAAGCGCGGCCTGAATGCTAGTTACTAACACAAAAGCCTCGGTGTTTCCTGACTGCACAGCGACCCTTTCAGACTGCTGTTGGCTCCCCACTGTTTTATCACAACAACCAACGATGCCATAATGTACGCACTACACATGAAGACGAACAATACATAAATCCCTCCAAACACAGTTCAACCCTAAAGCTAACGTTAGCTGTTTGACAAGCCGTTCAGTAATGCTAACGCTAGCTTAGCTAACATTACCTCTTTCCTGATGGTTCCTCTCCGGCTGCACCGGGCGCGGCCTCGAGACTCGCCTGGGTCTTCTGCTAACGTTACTTGCTCTGACGGAGTTCATTTGGGGTGTTGTTAATCTTGAAGAAATGTCGAAGCCTTCACAGCAGAAGAGGCGACTCCAAGCACATCATCTATGTCTTTTTCTTCAGCTTTGCACGATCTGCCATCTTTCGCCGTTGCTCCTGAAAAACGTATCGATGTGTGTTATTCACTTTCCCCTGCACTGGTGTTACGTCTTGCCCCGTTCTACTGAAGCAGGAGGAGCCATAACAGACACAGGGACAGTCCGTCAGGCCTCAGTCACATCACATGGGAGGACCTCTCGTCGTCACTTCGCCTTCTCCGTTCACGGCGGTCTACTCAACAACTGCTTGCTTTTACTTTTTGAGTTAAACCAACCAAGCATCTATCATGGGATAATCTGTTATTTGTCCCAGCAACAGTCTACCTCCCATTTACACATTGGAGTTGTTACAGTCCTTATAGGTAAGGTGTCTTGTTCAAGGGCACATTGACAGAGTGCCATCAATTCATTATTGTTGTGTGTAACCTACCCACAACATATTTTGTCGCGCTATGATAGAGTTGCCAATCTGTTATACCAAAGATAAATGTTTTAGAATTGATTTTTATATTTTTGATTTTATCTAACAAAATGTAGACCTTAGTAGACAATGGATGTGCAGCTTGATCTGTGTTTTGAACTCGGTGTCACCCTCTAAGGATGCCCACCGCATGCTTGGAGGTGTTCCTGACCAGCCATCATAATGTTGTATCCTGTTGCAAATATTATGACAAGGTGGAATCCATTAATATACCTGCAAGGGGTGAAAATGACTGAGCCCAAGCTTACATAATTGTACTTATCATGTCCTTAATAACGGCAGCTTGTGGGCCATTTTGAAAGCCTTTCAATTAAAATAATGTAAGTTAATCATGTAAAACGGCACAATGTAACAATAATGTACATTCTGCAGAGTGTGTTCTACATTAAACAAAGAAGAAGACTGGAATGATGCCTACTTTTCAATGGAATTAACTGCTGGATGCTTTAAAGTTTGTCTCATGATGACTGAGTATTGATTTAATTCAAAGAATTGTCACTTACTTTCTCTATTTAGTTGTTCAAACAGTATCACAAAACATCTTTACAGAGTCTTTGTTCAGTTTGTCTGGAGGAATGAAACTGCAGGTGAAATGGTGCCTGACGTATTACAATTTGAAATTCTGGTATTTTGTCTGTTGGTGGTGCTATTTAGCATGACCAAATGAGCACACTGAATAGGGTCTCACGTACTGTATATCTGAGTCCAGCCCAAACACCATTTACAGTATATGAGAAATGTGGTGCAATTCAGTCATCATTATTCTATGATTTAAACCTGTGCTTTTCCTACTGTGACATCATGTCAAAACGCCTTCAGTGATAAAGGTACTTCAGGGAAAAATAGAAATTATACATCATATTCCAAAATATGATGTGGAGTTTCATTTTTTTAAAATCTTTTTTTATTTTTGGTCATAAGTTTATTTAAGGGTTTATTGTCAATCTCCTCATTTTACTAAATAAAGAGACAATTGATACATTGTCTCTTACTTTCTTGCACAGAAGCCTGGTTGTCCACTAGATGTCTCCTCATCTCTACCTCTTATATTCACTACATGCTGTGCCTAAGATGAGCATCACATGATACTTTACCTGTAGGGTCTGTGTCTTTTTGTCTCCATTGTCTTTAATGATACTTCACCTTGCTCAGGTTTTTTCTCACTGATGCTAAAATATGAGGGTTTTTTTTCACATGCATCCTGAGCAGTCACTCCTGGCAGTTACTGTAAACTGTAATTTCTTTCCACACCCCTTGCCCCAGGATGCTGCCATGACAACGATGTTGTTTGTCATACTAATAGTGTCAAATTGCCAAAATGCACTGAGGAATGATTTCCTCTCTGACAGACTGAAATCCCAGTTTTTTTACACTGCTCAACGTTGTGATTATGTAAATATTCGCTTGTAGGATATCAATATGTGCCTGTAGTGACAACATGGTAATTAATTAGCATATTTTTTGGCTGGTCTAAATGAATACTGTTCCACTGACTAATTAACTACCTACAGCAAATGAGTCACACTGAGCTGCAAAACTTCCCTGCAACTGCCTTTAGGTGGCAGCGTCCTCACAACTGATCAAAATTCTTAGTTTTAATGCACATTTATAGTATTTATATTTTCTGTTTATGCATCGGTTTGCTTTCATTATGTTGTGTTTTATGCCTGCAATCAACTCCAGGCCTATCAGCAGGACCATCTGTGATTTGTTGCTCTGTGGTCATTGACCCATCTGTGAGTTGGTCTGCCTGTCTGTCTGATGAGGTTAATGGTGACTGACCTCATGAAAGGAGTCAACTGAGTCTTGTGTCGGACATCGTTTGGTACAAAACCTATTGCCAACATTAATAACTGTTATGCCATGAACTAAAAGAGTTCTTGTTGTAATTTTTGTCTTGTATCTTTTATTGTTAAATCTGCAGTTATATGGCTAGTTATCAAAGATTTAGTGATAAAGTCGATCACTTTTTCTGAATGGACTTGTGTTTTTTCAAGTGGTGTAAATGACAAACCAAATTCATTTGTCTTCATGATGCGCTAGCTGTTGTCTTGTGATGATAAAACGGTTGGACTCAGTGTTGCCATGGCCAGAAGGAACATTTTTCGCCCCGTCTTACATAATCTCCATTTATGTCTTTTTAATTCAATTTTTCATACTGAATCACCAGTCCTCTTAGTAAATACACTGAAACACAATACTTTACCTAAACCTGGAACATGGAGAACGTCAAGTGTCAAGATATCTGCTGTTTTCGACACTAATATGTTGGAGATATGACAGTGAGGCACATGTGTTGGCTTGGTAACCAATCTAGTATCCAGTGGCAACAGAGGTCTATTGAATGCTGGGTGGCTCTGTATTGGCTGGTGTGCCCACCACTCTCCTGTGTCACCAAGTCACAGAGGCACATCCATATAGCAGCTCTGAATAATGGTTGTGTAATATTCAGCTAAGGAGTCAAAAGTGTGTGTGTGTGTGTGTGTGTGTGTGTGTGTGTGTGTGTGTGTGACTGGGGAGGGGTCATTGTAGCACTGTTATTACAAATGCTCTTTGTGTTGAACAACTTAATGTACTGACCTGCAGGTGGTAGCACTCTCTGTCTCTGTCACTTTCTCTGTCTCTATCAGATGCGCACACACACGTGTAAGTCCTTACTTCAAATAACCTCCCCCTTTACATTATATTCTGTCATGAAAACACGGAACATGTTTCAGGATTGTCTCTGTTCTTGGTCATCATTGAGTCCTATCCATATCTGAAGGCATCCACTGGAGCAGAGGCAGACACAACAGGATAAGCGTCTTTGTCTCAGACTCCTGTCTGTCAGAGACACCCCCCTCCCAGCCTCTCCTCTATTTGGGCGGCTGTTACAGAGAGGGCAGATGGCTCATTACCATAAATAGGACAGAGAGAGAGTGAGTGAGGGGGCCGTGCACAACGACCAACAAGACCATGCCGCCCAAAATCAAGGAAATGGGAGGCCGTTGCTAGGAGAGAGGAAAGACAGCTTTATGGCAACACAAAGCTGATTCCCCCATCCGACCTCATCTCGCTCCCGCCCCCTCGTTCCCTGCTCTGGGGACCGAGCCTTGAATCTGCTGGTCGGGGACAGATGGTCGATGGGCCCCACCGTCTCTACAGCTGGACACAGGCTACACTGACACAGTCAGACCTGGCAGGACTGAATGACACCTTATCCTGTCCAACCTACGAGGAGCAGGAGCAGGAAGTGCTGAAGCCCAGGCCATCAGCTAAGAATAGATCCACACTTGTTGCCCACAGGAAATATGAGGCTGCACAATAGATGATAATATGTTAAGAGTTTGTCTTTGTAGTAGTGTAATGCACTCTCTAGGATGAAAATCATTCACTGAGGATAATCACAGGTTGTCTCTAGCTTCTCTCTTGCTGCTATTTAGTTTCCAAACAATGAATGGCAGTGATTTGGTCAATCCTTGCATAGGGAAGTTCTAAAAGGATACACCTACTAACACACAAACAAAATTCCAACATGACTGTGACATAAATAGACTGGGTTATTTTCAGCCCCACCTCTGTTATTTTTAATCTCTCCTGTTTTTTGCTCATCTGAGCATCCCCATTCAAGTCATTGCCCTTGTTTTAAATGACTGCCATGCTTGTTAAATGTATCCATCCATGTAGCCATCTATATGAGGCACTTGGAAAGTGTTTCAGTCAAGACACCACCTCTGAAACAATAGCACATCTGCTCTCACTAGACCTCTGACTGAAAGGGCAAGAGCAGCCAACTGTCTCACAGACAGGAAGGAGGAGAAATCAATTGAGAAAACAAGAGAGTCTACTTTAATTAAATAAAGAAATGTGAGATATAAATACCACAGTGTGGTAATTACTGAATGACTGTTTTGTCATAGTTTGATTTGAGATTACGCACCAAAATCTGCTTACTCTCTTGTCATTTGCTTGCAACATTTTGCGTACTGTCCTTGGGGAATTGGGGCAGGTTGTTTGACAGCATCACATTTACGTGTTGGGAGGGAAGAAGGATGGGAAAAGAGAGAGAAAAGGACAACTAACCAGAAAGCGTGGCAGCAGCATGACAAGTAAGCAGAATAGAGGCGGTCCTGCATCACCTAGCCATCCGCCCTGGTTGCATAGGAACACGAGGGCCATGCCTACCCTGCAGACACACTCCTTTCCTCTCTGCCACGCTTCATTACCCAGTGCTCAGCCAGGCACAGAGAGGCACTGCACCACTTTCTCCACACTGCAGCTGTGTGCCCGCTCACAGCCTCGTAGCCAGGCTCCCCTTAGACCCAGGCAGGGTATACGCTGCCCCTCAGGCATCAGGTCACACTCACTTTATATGCATAGTGCAGAGACAACACTGGGAGGTCTGCACTGGTATCATACTAAGCAGACGTACCCCCACTGTCCTGTTAAATGAAGTACCCTTTCATTGACACTACCTGTCATGTTCCACATGTTTATTTGAATTGATGTTAAACTGGATGTTATTATATTATTATTATTTTTCATTTTTTCATACAATTTAACTGTCAGTGTTTAGGTCAGTTTGGTTACATTTGCATTTGTACTACTATTAAGACTGGACTACCATTTATGTGTTACTTTTAGCTAACTATTTCAACTGTTTATCCATTAATTTAGGGATTTCATTTCAAACAAGTATTGATTACTTTTGGCTAACTATTTCTTTTACTGTTTATCCATTTATTTTAACTATCTATTTCAACCATTTATCCATCACTTAGCTAACCATTCTCTTTTAGCTAACTAAACTTCTCTGCGCGCTTGCTACCTGTTTTCACCATTTCACACACCTTAATTGCAACATTGCTCAGATGTTATAGCTGACTCAATAAATGCATATATTTTGTAAAATCAAATTCTTAAGTCTATTTTATCAAATCAGTTGAGCTAACATTACTCCACAATTTTTCTATGTACCCTCTGGCAACTGGAGAAACTGGGTATGATCATCTTGAACTGTATGTAAAATTCATGTAATTGTTTATCTGTGTATAATTCATATTACCAAGCAGCAGGCAGACTGATTACTGTAGGCTACTGTATGTACATGAGAAAACACAACACACACTTCTTCACGCTGCTGGAAGAACATTAGCAATCCCTCATACGTGTCATAGCCCACTATGGAGCTGGTAGTGCCAGACAACACTGCTGGGCACAAGACCACTATTGTCCCACAAGATAAAGTGCGCTTGTGACCAAGACAAGGCGGGGAGGACCAGATGCTGTGAAAAGATAAGGGAGTGTCAAAGAACAAAGCTTTTGGTGTTGCGTTGCTGTTTACAGTGAAGTCATCAGTTGAACGTTTCTCCAGACGTCACAACTTCACGCCGCTGATGGAGCATTTTAAACTTTCATTACATGTCGGAGTGGGTTGTCTTTTCTTCGTCCTCCTTCTGCTTCACAGTTAATTGACTGCAAGTGTTCATTTGCCTGCAAGGAGCTGTCATTAAGGTTGAATAACAAAATTTAGCTTGGCAATAGAACAGCCAGAGATCTATGGGTTAATTCAATTGCCTCTGCATGTGGTGTGTTGTATAGTAGGGCCATTTGAAGGCCTTTATATGGGAGTCGTGCAGTTTTAGTGTGCCTAAGTGTGAGATAGCATGGATATTGGTCAATAAAGAGAGAGAGGAACAGCACTGAAGGCAATGAAATAAAAAAAAAGACCAAAGTTCAGTGCTGTGTGTTTGGTGACAACTAAACAGTCAGTTAAATACAGATGACTGAAAAGGCAGTCTTTCCTTCACTTGTTATACTTTGGGAAAGTGCTGTCAGTCTATACAGTGTAATTACTTACAAATGACTGTAATGCAATGTTATGGATAACACAAACAAAAGAATGCAATCTGTTTATTTTAGACTGAATTATTTAAACTACAGACTTTACTCACAATGTGATTTAATTTAAATTATTCTGATAATACCTCCAACTGCTATTATTAATCATTATTTCATCAACCATAATATTATTTCTTCTGATATTATATGAAATCTGTAATGTGTGCTGTATGTCCATGGTCACCTGCTTTATTTTACCAACTCACCAGAATCTTAAAAATAATCAGGCTCGTAATCACTCTTTATATCATGCAGTGTGTTTTGGGCTTTGGACTTTTGGACCTTTTTTAAGACAAACCCATGTGGTCATCATTCTTTTATGCCAGATTACTGCAGCTACATTGTAGGTAATCCATCACTCCATGGCCCATTTATGTGTGTTTAAGTTTTGTGGGTGTGGTGGAGGCTTTTAGCAAGAGTGACCCTCTCAGACAAGTAGAGAGGGTTTTGTACTAATTATGCACATTTATTTTTTTTGGGGGGGGGGGTTGCATCTTGCTAGGGGGGCAAGCATTTCTAGCTACACCCCTGCTTCGGCCCTTTGAAATGAATGAATATGTATCTGTTGCATAGTCTTCATTATAAGTACATAATTGTTTACCTCTTTGTTTACTGAGCACTTATTATTAAAATGGACATGTAAAAACTGGTAAAAATAATTTTACTAAGCACCTAGTTACACTGCCCTGTCTCATTAAATAGTTGAGTCATTTTTAATTAAGCCCTGGTAAAACTGAACTTACTGTCCTCAGTTCATGCAGGCATGCTTAATCCTCCGCTGGAGCAAATTCACACTTGAGCCTGTTTATACAAGCAGTTGCCCCATCTAACCTGAACAAATAGACTGAATCAATACAGAATTATTTGTTTGACTGTTGAAAAGATCATTCTTCTGCCCTACATGTTGAGCATGTTTTATTGCCTGTGCATTAAAGGAGGCACTTATCAGCTGACAGATAACAGACAATCAGCACACTGCTGACACAATTCATAAGTCCTGGTTAGCAGAAAGGATTGTCAAACAAAGGCTTCTGTAGGCAAACACACTCTTCAGTTGAGGATAACTGCAGGCAAAAGCTGGGATAACCTCCAGGGATAACAAACCTGGAGAACAAAGAAAGTGTTGCATTTGAAACAAGTTGACCACACCTGGGTGCTCTGCCGACAGTTAGAGGGCGTGTACAAGTAACATTTACACTATTTTAACTACTAAGACATACATTTAGCCTTTGAGTATTTATTAAGGACTATTTAAAGATAAACAACAGTGGTTTGCTCCTTCTAGAGCAATTAAGTCTTGGCTGCTATGACTTCTAGTGCATGTCTGTACACAGCAGGTGGCCTCTGACAGCTTCACAGACAGTTGAGGTTGCCGTCTCGTCCTGGGGAGAATGCAAATACTACCTGTTTCACCAGTAACCAATCTGACCATACTTATCTAGGAAAATGAAATGCCATATAGCCTCAGTGCACACAATGTGTGTATGTGTGTGTTAGCACTCTTTAATCTACGTCACAATTCTCTCGATGACTCTTCCACTTCGCATTTCAAAGGAGGTTCAAACTAATTAGCTCAGGGTGTCTGTTGGTCCCGCTCCCATAATAACTGTAGGTGACTGTTCCATCTAAATCCTCTAAAAGGACCAGGACAGTGACTGTACACTCCATAATGTCCTCACCTGTCCAAGGTACATAAAATAAAACTAACCAGATAAAATGCTAAAGTCTGCCAGATTGTACATACTGGAAAATATTTTAGGTAACATTATGGTCCCTTACATCTTGAAGAAACTCATAATTCATTTTTCTTGTCATTACACAACAGCATCTATTGTTCTAAATGTGTAGCAGGACAAAGAAAGAGGTAGAGATACAGTACCTGACGTGTTTCTAACGAATATGCACAATGTATTATTTGAGGTATGTGTGTGTCACTGAGAGAAAGAGGGAAGAAGAGAGATGATTTTGAACCTGGAGTACACCTATAGTAGGGCAATACTGTTTGAGTTTGAGTTTTTTTCTGGAATGTGATTTAGCTTTACAGTTTTCACCTCTTTACTGGCTGTGTACCAAAGTGTGAACATCTGTGTTCCCACTCCAGAAACCAAAGCTAGGTGTAATGAGAAACAAAAAAGAAAGCAGAGAGAGAACAACGAAGGCAGGAGGACAGACTGAATGAAGAGCAGCATACAAACAAGGGTTGTCACTAATAGAGAGTTTTATGAGCTCCAGACCTGCTGAAATGGAGTGCTGTGCGTGTGCAGCAGCTCTTATCGGCTCGCTGGCAGCAGGGGAGGGTGAGAGCTTACACACTTGCGCTCCGTAAAAATGGCCTGATTCATTTTCCGCATGAGAGGGTCTCACTGGGGCGGCATCAGACCAGCCAGTCCACACAGATTTATGGACCATTAAAGCAGCAGGCCCCCTGACCGCTATGCCACCATAGGCTGGCTGCTAAGACACACTGCACCCTCATTCATGCGCGGTCACTACTCTCCATCACAAGCTGGCTTCCTCATTGTTCATCCCTTCATCAGCACCACTTTTACTGCCTTACATGAACTCCTCTCATAGTCTGTAATCCTACTATTCTTCACCTCACTCCCTTTGATACAAAGTGGGCTGTTTACTGTAATTATTCTCACCCATTGTTAAGTTAACACAGTTCTCACAAAGACTTTTTTGTTATTCATTCATGTCACAAAAAGGATCATTCCTAAAGTCCCTCATCAGCACACTGGGCAGGCAGCATGTTATATGGTCCAGGAAATGCTCCAGTACCGTTATGAACATCTCTGATGGTGGTCAGTGGAGCATGTTGTTTTATCCTAACAGTTTTACAATCAGATTAGCGCCATCGCAGGCACACAGACTAATGGGTCTGTCTTTTCAAGGCATACTCAATCAACTGTTTCCTTGTGATTAATGCATCTTGTTCTCCCCTCTCTTGTGTGCTAGCTTTGCAACTTCATCATCCCTAGGAGTGATACTGGAAGGAAAAATGGGGCAGAGTCTATGCTGCTTGCTGGCCCTAAGAATAGCTCACTGTGCAAGAAAATCATGCCACAGCAGCCTGAGCAAAGCCTCCACAACATGAATGAACAAATGAATGAATATAATGGTACCCAGAGTGCTCTGCCACCACTGATAAACCACTTAACACGCTTCTTTGCTGGATAAATGAATATTACCACATTTAATGCAATTCTTCACCTTCTGTGTAGGCATAAAATATACATGAATGTTTCTATTCACAATGTAGGTCTACATGAACAAACTGACACAAGACAAGGAACTCACTGAAGCTCATCCGAGCCACAGATAATACATAAATACATTCCAGCGTGTCAGTCAGGACACAAACTACCACTGAAAAGCCTGTTTGTCCAGTTGAAAGAATGGGAAAAACAAGGGTGTACATCAACACCAGTGCAGAAGTATTTACGGCACTGCTGCATGGCAGATATTTGGGTTTATTCACAGTAAAAGCAAATAGAGAGGCTATTAGATCAGCCAACAGAGAGCTACTCATGTACGCTTATGAAATGGAGTGGCTGAGATGAGTAAGGTATCACCATAATGTGAAAGTTACAGTTTGGTGTGAAGTCACTGTTGGCCAGTGAAGCTGCACTCAACAGAGAACCAGGCAAAGATACAAAACCGACCTGCTGGTTTTCCTGAAGCACACTTTTAGCAGTAAAAGCACATCCGTACAGTCATGTACATTTCACATGTGCACAGAGAATGAGCTATATCTGAAACTGGGAAAAGTACATAATTGTGTTTTTCTTTTTTTCTCCCCTATTTTTTCTTTTGCTTTGTCTAAATGCTCAGGCATCACCCAGCATGTGCCTGTTGTGTGTATACAGCTCAAGTTAGCTCCTTGTATCATCGTTTACTCTTGGTGGGGCCCTGTTGAGGGTCCGATATCGTCATGAAGCTGGGTGTGGTGACACATCCTTTCTCTCCGCCCCGAGGTGTTTGTGTAGCCCAAATAACGCGGGAGTGTTTGTGTGGGACCTGTCCAGCTTGATCACTCGCACACTCTATTCATTTATAATTCATCCTATTACTACTTCTCTATCAATATTATTCAATAAATCTGTTTAAAACACTATAAAACCTTTGTCCCTCCTCTATGTTACGTTACAAGCAGCTGGCGATAAAAGTGAAAGCACATTGCACGACGCAAAACAGGATGGCTCACGCGTTCGCGGAGCTCCTGCGCTGCGGCAGTTGCCAGGGGAGATAGGAGGGGAGGGGTTTTGATTGGCTGAAGTGGGTCTGTTGCCATGACGACGGCAAGGGGTTTGGTAGCGTTGCCGTGCGCTGTGTGATCTGCGCGCTGCGTGTATGGAGGAAGCAGCTGCTGATCTGATCTCTGACATTGTGTGAGACAGACATCTGAATAAACTGCGCACAGACGTGTCTTTAAACATACCGCACCGAGGCACGCCGTGCATGATTGTAAGTATTTGATCGTTTTTTTTTTATCTACTGTATTTAAATGGTGTTCGGCAGGCTACGGTTTGTGTTTCGAACAAGCTAAAAGTAAATGTGGTCAAGTGACTTTGCTTAGAGCAGCCAGCATGGCAGAGCAAGCGACAGCATGTGGCCAGCTAGCTAATGTTAATGTTACTTCTCTCTGTTCTCCGGGCTCGAAGCTTGAAGAGTAGAGAAGGATATTTACCAAAGAATGGTTATCGTTTGATATATGGAAATAGAATTACTATAATATTCTGGCGAGTTAAAATGTTATGCTAACGCTAGCAGTAGACGCTACTTTGCCTCACGGTTGTGCTGGGCGAGCTAGCGTTGGTAACGTTATATCTAGTAAACTTACTGGAATTAAAGCTAAACAAAATGTAATTAACTAACCGGAGATAAGTTACTTCGTAACGAGCCCCGTGTCTCGGGAAGTGTTGTGCAATAGTCCACGTCATTCCGGGTAACTTTGTATTCCTCATTGCGTTACTGGCTGTGGTTGCTTGTGAGTGTAGTTTCGAGTACGTGCTTATTAATGCCTCAGTATATCTAGCAGTAGCTATAAGACAGTTAGTTTTCTTTGCCAACAGCACTTTCAGTTGATCTTATCCACTGGCTTAGACTCGGCGTGTCTTTAAATGTCTTTGTTTATCGCGTAGTTTCTCAGGTTGTAGTAGACAACGATAACAAATCAAGTGTGTTGGTGTTAATTTAAGACACACATCTTCCTCTCATATGTATAAATTGTTGACGATTTCATGGTATATATCGACGGTACCAGAGGTTGGGAGGCTACACTGGCTAGCTAAGCACATGATGTAATGGATAATCACAAGATTGTCCCAGATATAGAGTGCTCTACAAACAATGTCAGAGTGTAGGAAAAATATCTCGGTTTAATCCAGTTGAATATACTTTATATGTTGTTATTGGATAGATCTTAATATACTTTATGTTATTCCACGTGTCTGGTGTTGGTCTGCCCTTGTAGTCTCTCTACCTGCTGCCTCACAGTGTTGTATTTGCTGGACTGGACAAACCTCATCTAAAATTCATTGTGTGCGCTGAGGTTTCTGTGTATATTTGGAAAAAGTGATGGGGGAAATGTATTTTCCTTTGTGAGGTTGTGACATTAATGTAGCCTGACGTTCCTTTCTTCTTGCTTGACAGTTGTTGAAGCCCTAGTGACAAATAGAAGACAAAGGCAACAGGAGCTTAACAGACAGAAAAAGACAAAAAGAAACAGATGTTGTCAGTCTGCCATTATTTTATGGAATCTTCATGGTCATATTGTAGGTCAAACCATCTGTTGTCTTTGCTGTTGTTTGTAGTTCTAGCATGTATCCACTCCTGTACATGTTTGTATGTACAGAAGCCTCTGAAGGGTAAGGACTTTTGCCTCCCAGAATAGATGAGGGTCTGCTAACTTTGCTGACATTCATTACTATAAATAAGATGTGTCGTAACCCAGTGATGCGGTTATTGCTGGCATGAAATGGCTTTAATAAGTACAGGGATCTTAAATATTGTCAGTGGAGTTGAACTATCATCAGTTGTGGACTATCATAATGTTATTTGAATTGCTGGAATAGGCATCTAAGACATTGTAGTTAACAATGGTAGCATTACTCTGTGGTTTAAGTATTTTTTTCTACATCAGCAAGAGGTGAAGTACAGGTCAAATAGGAGGTAGACTGCCCAGTCTTTGTGAATATTCTGGTCTTTTCTTATGGGTCTGCTCACAGTGCACAATGTTTCAAAATGTAACTGGCAAGCTTGAGAGTCAGATGCTTTTACAGATGAAAACTTGAAACTGAAATTTCCAACTAGGCTATGTCACAGTTGATGACATGAGTCATTTGGTATGTTTGTCATATAATCCTGACGGTAAACCTTGGTGTGTTGGCCTTCTTGTTAAATTCATTTAATTAGATCTAGAAAGTCTAGACTTTTTTGTTCTTATTCAAAAGGTTTTTCAAAAGAGTAATGCCCTGAAAGCCACATACTTCAGTGTATTGCTCCATGTCCATATTTAACACAGTAGTAGAAACAGATGTATGATATATATCTCAAGCTCCTCCCGAACTCTCAAGAATGCCACACTTCATTTTTACAACTCGGTAAACACATTGGTGTCATTTTTCTGAGAGGTTGCTCCATTGTACTGTACTGATGACAGAACAGGAAGATGCTCCTCAGAGGATGTATGACAATGAAGCAACGTGACAAAAGAGACCACCACAGCACAACATTTTTATCAAGTGTGCAAAGTACATTTTAAATCTGACAGAGCTCTGTTGTCTTGTTCAGTCATCACAACAAACTAACTAAATATAATGTATAAAACATCTTAATAAGGAAATGGCAGTGTAGCTTGTAACTGTTACCACTATCTAAGCAAGAGAGGCACAGAATCTGCACTTCAAAATGGTGGTGTTGCCATGTAATCAGTCTTATCACAGAAGTGTGTACTCTGACCCAGAGTAAAATCCACCATGTTCTTTGTAGGTCCAAGAGTGACTGTGGTTTTAAATTCATTACAAAAGCTGACCCATCTGGCAGAAACTTTTGGGATTCCTTAACACAACCTGGTTTCTCATGGATAGGGTGAACAGAAAAACTCAAAGCTTTTAACCTACTGTTCTCTGAAAACCCTAATTAGCAAGTCATTTGTGACTTTGATTTTACTGACTGTTTGAAATAGTTGGATTGGGGTAACCATTATCGTTGTAATGGAGGAGGTTGAATAATTTGATGATTGGCAGAATAAGGAAGTTGACGGTCTTTGTTCACTTGAAGTGTCTATATTCTCATAATTATGTTGTTGTGTACATGTTGCAGTGTTTTTACACATTCAAAGTGGAGAATGATTTAAAATAAATCAACAGTATGTGTTGTAAACGAAGTGAAGGTAGCTGATCTTTGCTACTTTAGTGTAAGTAGTGTATATTTTTACTATATTATCAGCCAAAGAAAGTCTTCATGGTCTGAATGTGTTGATCTTCTTCTACCTCTCATTATGAGGGCATAGGTTGTTAAATTGAACAATCACATATCTAGCTGAGATCAGTCACTAATCAGTGAGCTCCAGCTCTAACTGCTGACGTTGGCCTGTCTGGTTTGTGGACTGCTTCATGCAGTTTTGTGGTGGTTGGCTTGAGTGATTGAAGCTGCTCATGTGTGTTCCATCGCTTGCCCCTGTGTGTTTCTGAAGGAGGGATATCCCCAGGAGTATGTAAACTTCTGTTGTCTCAGGTCTATGACTTTCTGCTAGTCAAACATAGGTGGCAGCCCTGAATTTGAGATGCAAATGTAAACACTTGCAGAGGCATGTGTTGCCTCCATTCTTTACTTTCTCTGGCCATGATTTTGTTTTCCTGTCCTGTTCTGATGATTAACTTGTTTGTTTCTAGTGATGTTTCAGATCATTTAGCATCTCCTAAGAAGACCAAGGGTACAGCTAAATGGCATCTATTTTATCCCCTATCCTTTCCACTTAACAACTGTCACTATTTTACAAACTGGGGTCAACCTATTGTAGGTAATGTCATGACATCAACATAAAGACAGAACAGGCTGAGATGGTTCTGCAAATCTAAAAATACATACCGTAGTTTGAATGAGTGTTTTGAGTTTCTAGTTTAGTTCAGTTCTTCCTCCATACGCCTGCGTGCGTGTGTGTGTGTGTGTGTGTGTGTGTGTGTGTGTGTTTTACAGAAGTTGCATATGGGCAATGTGTGTATTCCTGTTGTGGCGCCCCGCCGTCTACTCCAGTTATTGTTTTACATCTGTTAATTGATCACAGTGGTTATGCATATGCACTGACTCTATGGTGAGCAGCCCCCCTCTTTCTCTTCCCTGACCCCGCCTTACCTCCTAACTGTCCCTGTGCCTGTCTCAGTCCTGACGGGGTGGACTCAAGACGCAGCCCATTAGGGCCCGCACCGCTAATGTGACCGCTTCCTTGATTGACAGAAAGGAAGAGGAAAGCACGGCTGTGTCCTGTGTCACAATGGGTCTTTGTCTTGTTCCCCTGGCTGAATTAATGGGATTTATTTAATTGGTGGCGGTATGACAACAACGACGCAGGCTGACCAGCTTGGGTGCAAATGATCAAGATCTTCTAGGATGTGTGGGGCTGAATGGGATTTGTATTGTCAATTTACCAATATTATGGAACCAGTGCCAACCAAGGTGCCACCGAACTTAAAACAAATTAACACATTATAACATAATTATAAATTATGTATTAAACATGATATAAATGATCTGATTCTGATTCATGATTGAATATGCATCCTGCTTGCCAACCTTTTTGATTTTCCTGCCCGTGTTTTTTTAAATGAGTACTTTTTCTACATATTTGTCAGTTGTCTCTAAACAGAGAGCGAGAGAGACGAGCAGACACATACACAAGCAGACAGAAAGCGAGAGAGAGGGCGAGCGAGCAAGCGAGAGAGAGGGGGAGAGAGAGAGGAAAAAAGTTGATCCTGGAAGTGGAGAAGCACCCCGCAGCAAAAAAATGATTTTTGAGAAAGATGTTTTAGATTTTTGTCGTGGTATTGTTTCAGTATTGGTATTGAGATACTTTAGGCTGTCATAATTTTGGTATCGTGACAACACTATTGTCATTAGAAGGTAAAGGGCTGGTTAGGTGTTTGGCCAAAGTGAGTTTTGTGCTGCGCTCTGTACTACAGCTGAATCCATGAATAAATACGAAGCTCAGTTTAATAGAGCATGTCTAGAGCTTTGCTATTTTTAAAAGTCTGGCATTGTCATCAGATCACCATGGTGATTTATTGCAAAAAAACCAACAAAAAACAGTTTGTTGAAAAATTTAAAGTAAACTTCATCTGAGCAGAAGATCTAACAGGAGCCATGCACTTGTGTGGCACCAGAAAATGTGTGCATTCTCTATGATAAGTAAAAGAAAGAAAGCGTTGTCCTATGATTTTTGCAACTAATAGATGGTCCACTAAGTGTCCCACTAAGCCACTTCATTGAGTGAGAGCCCTGGAACTGGTTCTCCTAAATGGAATGCAGCCATCCTTAATGTTATTAATTCCACCTGTGCTTTCCCTGCTTTGACAAGTCAAAATGTCTGCTGTGAAAAGTCTCTATTTGCTCTAGTTAAAGGAAAGTTAGGGCTGGGTACTATCAAATTTCAATAATTTTTGTACCACTGCATATTGAAACTTGTCTCGTACTGAGAGTTGGTACATATGGGCCAAAGATTAGCTTATTTTGTTTAATATGAAAAAAGTTTTAGAACCAAAATCAAGGTACTTAAAAAAGTAGCATTTTGTTACTGAAACTCAGGTATTATATTAGAAAAATGTAGATAATGTGATACGCAGCCCTAATAATAGTGCAGGGATTAATAATGATAACTGAGTTTAATGTAACATGCAGATAGCCAACCCTTCACTTTTGCCGGAAGAAGACTTGTAGCCTGTCTTCATGTTATAATACTGCTGCTTACTGCATGTTCATCTTTTGCTGTGTATGCACGTTTGTTGATTTACTCACTTCAGAAGCTTCAGTAAATATTTTCATTCTTTGAAAGCGAGGTGCTTCCAGCTGTCTCCGTGCTGTTTTCTTTGGGTCTATGTGAGAGCCCTGTGTTCCCACTGTATTCAATGTGGATACCTATGAAGGATTCCATCAGAGTTTGCTATGATTTCAGGAATGTAGGCTTTTGTCACTTGATTATCCTGCAGGGCCTTACTGCTGATTTCTGTGGTTCTTGTACACAAAATTTCATTTGCAAACACTTGTAGTATTAACATGGAAAGTAATCTCATACAGAGCACATTCCTGGAAGGGCTTATGTTGAAACTTCAACTGAACTGTTAAAGGCACATTCATTGTGCCTCCAAAAATATAGAAAATGTATTTAAAAAAAGATCTCCTTTCAATCGTTTATTACAAGGATTTGGACCCTAGCGTACAGGCATGAAGCAAATGGTCTGGCAAATAGTGCTGTGTTTGAAAGTATATGAGGTTGTTGCGTATGTTGATTGGCAGTGTTTCAGTGTTACACTGAACTTACAGCCACATGACCCAAGAGATAAGGTTTCAGTGCTAGCTGGTGGCTGGCATGTCCTTTAGAAGGCCTCACCTCTGTTGACAGTCGAAGTGCACTCCTGGGTGTTTGAGTTTGAAATCACTGTATGAAGTTAATGTCTCTGATCAACATCACAATCATTATGCATTGTTTTGTTTACTTGTTTTCCATCAGTCAATTCATTAGGTTCGCTTGGGTGTTTGTCAGCAGTCTATAAGCTGCATGCTGGTGGAATTCATAGATTGCCAAAGTAAATACTGCTGCTGTTTCAATAAACGCTACCTCTCGCTGCTCGAGTCCGCTGTTTTGGTGTAGAGCAGGCCTAGCTGTCTCTGTGCGAAGCCTGAATTTGTTTTCTGAAAATGAACTTCCTCAACAGGCAAGGCAGGAGGTGTTTCCTTCCCTCCTGGCCCTCTGTTTGAAACTGTGAGGTGAATACTGAGCACTTCTGAAACATGACTAGAGCAAAAACAACTGCTCCTTTGTATGGGCCGAGTGTGGGGCCAATTGTAATGCTTTGTGCAAGCTTTTTCATTTGCTTTCACCTCGGGCACTGATTAACCATTTTAATCCATTGAGTAGTTTTATTTAAAAATGTATCATTTAGATGTGCTTTGACAGTAGCCTGATTAGCCTTCACATTAATGGATGCTTTATTTGTTTTAACATAATTTGACCCTAAATAACCATAAAATAAAACACTGCCACTTGGCTACTCGCTCTGGAACAGCCTCTCTCTCTCTCCCAGTCTCTCCCACTCTAACTCAGCCCCCCTTTGTCTCATTCACATTTTTAGAGCTCCAGCCAGACTGGGTAGTTGCCTAAATATCAGTTAGGGTTTCAAATAACAGCCCTCGCCATGGGGCTTTGCGACACACCTTTGTGTATCTATTACAGAGGAGTAACTGGTTTGTGTCAACTGGTTTATTTCTTGTGAAGAGGGTGTGGTGTGAGTACATCTGTGTGTGTGAACTCAAAGCTGTTACATACATAATCTCTAGAGTTTTTTGTGAAATCTTGTTCTATAATTTACATAAAATTGATAAGTTGTATGTAATTTATTACTGAACAAAATAGTTTTTTGGTGCATGGAATGGGTATTATAAAGTCTGCCTTAATGGCACTTTGTCAGTTGTGCCATGACATCCAGGTTGGCAGTGGCCTTTCCCACTGCTCTTTGTCAGACAGGTTTGTGGAGAACTGCAGCAGACTGCTGGCCTCAGCATTTTCCGCCTGTATTGATCTCCCCACATTAGCTCTCTCTTCATGCACAGACATGAGCACAATTGCTTCCCTTACAACATTGGCTGCCGTGGCAACTGAGTCCTGATCGTGAGATTCGCTCCCAGAAAAACGCCTCAAACCAGTACCTCTTCATTTTGATGCTGCTATCATCTCCTTTACATTACCCCGTACATATTTGACACATCAACGGCTTGATTTGCCACTTAAAGCTATCTCCATATGTCTTTGTGTATTTTTGAATAGGCTAAGTGCTTAACAGGATAAAAGAGCAGTTTGAAAGGGGGAAAAATGTGCCTTGGCACCTGCTGTTAGTATCTGCCTGTTTGCACATGAATATGATGAGGCTGGCGGTGCGCGGGGCTATTTTAACTTGCAGATGAGCCATCAGGTCAGCACCATTGCAGCTTTGGTGTATTTTCAAGGATGAGCTGCAGTCAACAGGCCAGTGCGGCTTATTAGCTCCCTCTCCCCTCTCCACTCTTTACACACTAGTGTCCCATTATTCATTGCATTCCCAGCCGCCTCTCTTTGATGCCTTTTCATAAGAGCAATGATAACTGCGATCATTGCAACAGCAGTGGTAATTGACCAGCTGCAGTCATGGTAAAACACTTCCTGTGTTTGGCTGGATGCAAGGCCGCTTTCTCAGTCGTCCACCCTGCCTCGGTTGATATTCAAATGATGGTGTTCTGGAGGAGCTACTTGAAAGAGGGTAAGCGCTCCCTGGCACCCAAGGGCCCAGCTGAGAGGTCAGGGCTGTGAAGATGGACTGAGGTGAAGCTCTCTTGTGCTTTAAGGTTAATCAGTGGTCTGACACTTCACCCAGGCCCGTGACTTCTTCTCATCTCCCTGCTACAAAAACAGACTCATGTTTACAGGCAGTCATTCATGGCCTGTTGAAGAAGAAAGGACAACCATGTGGAGTGTTTACTGTTGACCCTGGGTCCAGAAGACACCTGGGCCACACCTTTTTAATCAAACAAAGACTTGATGCAGTCATGGCCTTTTTCGCCACACCTGTGTTGGCTTGTGGTTTACTGTGACCTTAGTGTTTGTCATCCGCATGTATTGGGTAATACAGTCATGGATTTAGACTTACAAAGATACAAACAGCCTAAAGTAGGGCTTCATAGAACAGCCTGGGATCCTCGTCAAACATCATCCTCACAATCTGTTCTTTCTCTCTGCCATCAACACAAAAATATACATCCTTTGTAAAAATCTGCCCCTGATTGTGCCTATTCATTTCATTTTCAAAAGCGATTGGATATTTGGCCTGTGCACATGGCTAGCGTAATTCTGAAATGGTTTTTGGAAGGATAAATGATATTGTCCTCCGAAACTGCAGGCTTGTCTGTCCGCATAGTCCCTTTCTATTTGTAAATTCATTCAGAGTAGGAACTTGTCATGTCGAGGGATATCTTTTTGTGTTTTGGTCTCTTGAGCAGAGATTTTCCTTTTAACACAAATGGGCAGTTCTCTCGCTGCCTGACATATCTGATTGCTCTCCTTTGCTGAGAGCTGTGATTCATCCTGGACTGAGGATAACTTACATAGCCTACCTCACTACCACGAGTCTCAGCTGGCTCTCTTGCTCTCTCACTCTTTCTGTCTTGCTCTGTCCTTCCAGAAAAGGATTTCCCTATTGTTGTGTCTCTTCCTGTGTTCACTCTGCCTGTCCCTTTGCCTTTGGCCTGGAAAGCTCTTTGACTTGTTTCCTTTTTGCTGGTGATCAAAATCGCAGAAGTATATGTGGCCCACAAGGAAATTTGCGTGGTGCTGACAAATTAAAACAGACAATAGAGGGCTGATGGGCAGAATGCAGAACAAAATGTAGCTAACATGACGTCACCTACAGAGCAGACAGGATGTACTATTGTGGCAGAAAAAAATACACTACAAGTATGCTTTCAAGGCCTATTAAATCATTCCGAAGTCACTCTAAACCAAAATAGGATACGTCTGCTATATGTTTATCCCCTCATTGAGAGTTGAGTGGTCATTTTGTAAATGCACTAATGCCTCCTTCTTCCCCCTCCTGTCCTTGCTGACTGCCTTTGACAAACTGATTTGTGTGTGTGTGTGTGTGTGCGCGCACGTGCGCGTGTGCGTGTGTGTGTTCACTCCCTCTCCTGTCTCACCCACTGTGCAAACACTCGAGTTTGACCCAATTCTTATCTTATCACAAAAATGAAAAGATATGCCTACCCACCACTCTATGTATGCCTTTGTCTCTCCAACCTTCCAAACCTACTCCCATCTCGGTCCGGATCCAGAACATCCCAGACCACCCCGGACCGGGGCATCTGGTGTCCACCAACAGGTGCAGCAGGAGCATTTTCACATTTTCGTGGCTGCTCAGTGGCAGAGCCAGCCTGCATGGATTACTTATTTTCTTATTGTATCTATATATCTTGTTTGTGGGATTTCTGCTCTTAATTGAAGGGACTGCATGGTTGTCATGGTGACACCCAGGACATTAAGCTTGTTGTGAGCTGAGCACAAAGAGTGATCTCTTTGTGCTCTTGGCCTCACTAACCAGTGTGCAAGACCACTGCTTGTATTTTACAGTTTTACAGAGTTATTCAGGTACGCTGGGCAACATTTATTTTTCAGATAATTACTTATTTACTTATTTTAGTGCCCTGAGACTTGGACATATCTTTTTCTGTCTGTAATTAAAGTCATAACTCAGTACTATAGGTTCATCTAAAACTTTGACAGGATCATTGCTATTGCATAAGATGACATGCCAACCATTCGTCCTCTGAGTAAAAAAGTATCATTGTCTTATTAATAAATACTTGCATTGAATTGGTTTATGATACAGGGCTCCTGGCAGTATGAATTTCCGAGTGCTGTTAAATGACTGACAACTCCTGGGTCTGTAGCCTCTTTACACTACTTAATCTGGCATGTGACAAATTGAGACTTGATCCTGGCTGAATGCAGATCAGTCTGTAAGAGCCATCCACTCTGTAAGATGGAGGCCTTCCACTCATTCCTGCAGTTGTTGGATGGTTTCATGCTCATTTACACATAACGAGCAGCTGGGTCTTGTCTGGGACGAGGTGGGCGTCGAAGAGTGGAGCCTTAAGTTGGTTCCGTTTCTTGAGAGGACCTCCTCGAAGGTCCTCAATTGGAGTCAAGAGGGGGGAGAGATGAGAGCCTCTCCGTCCTCGCCAGGCGTGGAGGAGAGGGGCAGTGAGAGGGCCAGGAAGTGCAATAGAGGCAGACAGGCACGGCTACAGGCGTTGTGCCCCCAGGGAAAACTTAAGAAAACAAGGTCAATGCTTGGAAGAGCACATCATTCCATTATGTCGCATCCACTTATTTCATATGGCCAACTTTGTTTTGAAATCAGTTCACCATCAAAAACAGTGATTTTATCTACAGTATATGTGTAAGCTGTTTAACATTAACAACCTCTTCTCTCCTCTCACTCCAGACCTCTTTGATTTAATGGGTCCAATCATTGAGATGTCACCAGATAAGAAAACGGAAATTCCGGGTATGCAAGAGGAGCGGACAGGGCTCAGAGGTGTTTGTGGTGTGGGAACACTGCCTGAGGCGGAGTGTGCGTCCAGTCCGCTGGCGACCAGTGTGGATCGTACCGGAGGTACGGAGGATGAGGAGCTCACCAACCTCAACTGGCTGCACGAGAACCTGCTTCAGAACTTCACTCTTGGAGGTCCGGAAGCTCAGCCCAGCGCCAGTCCCCTCTTTGACATAGAGGGAGACTATGGGTCCAACCAGGGCCCGTCATCCTCCTCCTCATCTTCGTCACACAGCAGAGGCAGGGAGCGGGACTCATTGAAGTCTAAGCCCCCTTTTTCATTTTCTCTCCTCATCTACATGGCCATTGAGCAGTCTCCCAGCAAATCTTTGCCTGTTAAAGAAATCTATGGCTGGATCCTGGAGCACTTCCCTTATTTCTCCAATGCTCCTACTGGCTGGAAGAACTCAGTTCGTCACAACTTGTCCCTGAACAAATGCTTCCGCAAGGTCGAAAGGAGTTTGGGAAAGGTAGGTTAGCAAACTGTCTCCTAACTTTCATACACTTCACACAGATTTAAACTTAGAAAACGGCACTGCTTAAATTATGCTTCTTGAAACTGCTGTCATCGCATCATTATTTGATGCTGTGATATTAAAATTTCCATAGGCCAAAATGTGTCTTTTTTGTTTAGCAAAACACTGTTGGTGAGCAGTGTGTTGCAGTGTGAAGCTGCAATGTGGCTCGTGTGACAGTGTCCAGGACTGTAACACAACCGCAGGGTCCTCTGACTCTGCTGCGATAAGGGCAGAATCCAGTCAAGGTCACAGATACTCCTTCAGAGGGAAATGCAAACACAGCACACTAAGATAAGACTTGATCTCCTGAAGCACTGCAAGGTAATGCAACTGTTTTAACCAGGGGGAGAAGCATAACACAGTTGGAAACCTCTGCGTCACACTGCGAGAGGGAAGCAAATGTGACCTAAAGTGCAGAGATGAGTTTGAGTTTGTCAGCCTAGTCTTGGCAGAGCTATGTGTCACTCATGCTCATTTCTGTTTGTGTTCCTGTATAGAAAGAAAGAAAAAAAAAAAAAAAAGAGAAGTTGACCTTCTGATGTGCACATCCTGCATATTCTGCACAAACATTCTGGTGAATTGGATGGGAAATGAGTGAAACTGTTCATTTATTTCCTAATGGTTGCGATTTCCATTTAGCTTTCCAACCTTTGTGTTGAAAAATGTGGTGAGGAACAGAAAAGGTACAGAAATGAACCAGAGAGGTGGCTCTTGTTTGAAAACATTACTGACTTTCAAGCCCCTGAAAACATGGCTTCATTAACATTAAATATTCATGTCTAAATAAGCAACACTCAAAGTTAAAGCTCATCTTCATCTTGGGTGTTTTGTATTGGGCGGTTATCACTCATAAAGTCAGCTAATCTGCTTCATCAAGACTGTGGGGGTGTGGTTTGATTAGATTTGACTGTGGCTTGGTCACTTAAACAAACAACCCCAAACCCCTGTCATCAGGTTTTCATGCAAATATTGCTAAATCCCGATTGGTGCATGGAAGTAAGTGCCATCACCTGTTTCTAACTGAGCCCCGCCTGCTTTGCTTTTTTAGTGAGAAAAGCACAGAGAAAAAACATCCTGTTTCTCGTGTGAAAGAACCAAAGCTGTTCTGACTTTGACAGAAAATATGCTCATGTAGGACCCCATCGCTCATAGTAAGAAAATATGTTTTCAGGACCTTTTAATAGAACATGTCAAAAATACTTTGTAAGGTTTTTTGTTTCCCTTCAGTATGATTTGCATTTGTTACTCAAGTTTTAGAGAGTGGCAGGAAGGTTTCTGAGACTACAGTCAGACCTGTGTTGTACTTGTATACGCAGCCTAATTTGCATGTTACTGTACTGATCCAGGGAGTGACACGATGGTAGCCATATTGAGCTTCAGTATGAGTTCAGACTTGTGACCGGTAGAGCCCGTGGTGCCAAGGCTGTGCCTGGCCAAGGCCTCGTATTTCCCCACCGTGGGAGGGGATGGCGGTTAGCACTCAGCGAGTAGCAACATGGTGAGGTGCAGGCCGCTCAGCATGCAGGTGCACAGCATGAACCCTTCGTCTGCTGCGAGACCAGCACCAGTTTCACATGACACTGGCTGGTGGTTTCCGTTGCCATGGAGACATTTCCTTCTTCCTGCATCAGGGCTGGTTGGTAATGTGAGTCAAGGTTGTTCTCCTCCCTCTCTCCCTCCCTCTCCCTCCCTCTATTCTCCTCCCAGACTGGGCAATACGCCGCCATCAGATAAAGTGACAGTTAACACACTCCCGCACACATCACCAACAGACAAATTCATTCCTCACACACTAGTGCTGTGGAGCAGTTATTTCCTCCTTTTGTTGAGGCTGTTAAGGAATTCTTACTTATGCATTTGCTATTTAGCTTGTTTTGCTTATGTTTTTGCCATTTGTGCAAAATGAGACTTTGACGAATAATTCTGTGAATCATTTTGATGGATTAAGAATAGGATATTGCCACAAATAGTTTAGATTTTTCAACATTGTTGTCAGTTTTTTTATTTTATTTTAAAACAATTTGAGCATGTCTTGCATTAAAGGTGCTATGAAGCTTATTGTTGAAAATTATTGTTTTGCTATTGACTAATTGCTAGATAAGGGTTACATTTGACCTTTTTCCTGATAAATAGTGATCATTTGCGGACAGTGCTGCAAGTACCCACCTATACAGATCAACTCTCTCAGTGAACCTTGAAAGGTACCGTGTGGATTTTTTCACCACTGGTATCACATTGGAAATGTTTTTACGAGTGGGCCCTCGTAGTGTTTGCACTGCGCATGCGCAAAAGGACGCACATACCAAGCATGCTTGTACACCGGCGACGTGATACATATTCCTGCTGCTGGTTTCACACTGTTCCGCTGACCGACAGGTAACATGCAAAGAAGCGTATCAATGCACTCGTGAAGGCAGTGAAAAAGATTGCAAGCTAGCAAACGCAAATATAAATTCTGCTTTGCAAATGTATGATGAAGAAGGAAATTAATTCAACATGTTTGTTAGGATTCAAGGATACACAACAAGTTCTGCTGAGGAACACTGAATTTAAACATAACTTTTGTTTGTTTACAAGAAAACACAATACTTTAAAGCTGGGATAGGCAAAATCTGTGCAACCTATGCAAAACTGTCCGCCTCTCTCTGCTGCCTTGTATCACTCCGCTAAGCCCTCCCACCAAACCCACAACTTCGACCAACAGCCGCAGGAGTCGGTTACCCTGCGAAACCTTATCCCTCGTAGTGCTCACTCTCAACGGCGTGAGCCTCACCGATACCGCCGGCCCTCTCGCAGTGACTTGTCTTTTCAAAGACGCCCCTCCAGCGCTTCGTGGCTGCAGAGCAGTGCGCCTCAGGCTTCAGAGGCAGCTGCGATGCAGTCCAGCAGCGGGATGAGAGGCCAGTACACCACACACACGCCACTGTCCCCCCTCAAAAGTTGTTCCCCACTGTTTGTCATCATGCCTCTTTGCCACGTCGATACGAGCGCCATGGCATCGAACATGATGAGCCCGAAGCTCCGTGTGGAGCCGGGACGTGTTGTTTTGTACTATACACCGCTGTAGGCAAAGGAGGTGTTGGAAATTCTTCACAAGTTGCAGGATTTTCCACCATTGAATCAGGATTTCACCGTCTGAAGGGATGTGCACGTGCATCTGCATTTGTAGCTCAGCCAATACGAATGCACCGTCTCTCTGAAGTAACCTATGATTGGTCAAAGTCTCCCGTCACGAGATAGATTTTCTGAAGCCTGAAAACAGAGCCAAGAGGAGGGGCAGAAGTAGAGTTTTTCTCTCAGACCACTTGAACTACAATATGCTCAACGGTTATTATGGAATTTTTGCCCAATGACACCAAAAAAATACTGCCTTCCCCACCTTTAACTTTGTTTAAATATAATCAAAGGACCAATCAGAATAAATTCTGGACAAACCTATGGAAGTTCTGTAACACACTTATGTAATGGTGAGGAATTAGGATTTTTCTTTTCCTATATAAGAACATCTAGATTTACTGTAAATCAAAATTCCTCCCACAGTTTGTTGCTGTAAGATTTTGGCATGTTTCTTACTTTGTAACCTGGGTGTAGACGTTTGACTGTCCCTGCTTTTTCCTACAGGCCAATGGAAAAGGCTCCCTCTGGTGTGTTGACCCCGAGTACCGCCCCAACCTGATCCAAGCCCTTAAGAAGCAGCACTTCCCTGCCGCACATGCCTTCTGCACACCACCCGCCTCCCCACCCAGGTAACTGTCACTCTCTGGATGTTGTGAATTATGAGTTTTGTATTGGCTTTGATGTTGCAGGAAATTGTTGTCAGCTAATCAAACCAGAATTGTCTCTCTCTCCTGTATTTCTATTTCTATTTGACTTTTTGATCTCCCTTGCAAAATCTGACCCTTAATGTCTTTTGTTTACCTTCTGCAGTGCCTCCTCACCCCCTCGCCATCTCTTTCTACAAGGCTGCTCATTTAAAGGTGAGACCGAAGCAAACATAGTCTCAGTTTTTATGCTTGTACAATAAAAGCTTCCTGCCCGGCAAGAATCTGCAGTATGAAATCAGTCAGTGCAGTTTTTTAGTTTGTGTTTGTTCAGTATTTGGATTATGTTGTCTTTGCACATTTCAGCCCCAGAACATTCAGCATCACTGTGCTTTTATCCTCAACTCTTGGTTTGATTTGTTGCTTTCAAGTCATTGATGCCTCATGTAGACCATAATGTCGAGAGCTCCCAGTCGATGTCTCAGCCACCTCTTTCCCCCCCTCTGCCTCTTGGATTTGTAACCTTGACGACAGGCAGAGGTTCTGCTGGTGCAGAGTGTCGAGCACTCAGTCTCACTGTAATCATTAATAATTTAGAGCCCCAGAAGTGAGCTATGAGGCTTTTAGACACTTTGTCAGGTCTGAAAAGATCGGATGCACTCTCATTATCAGTGGCTTGAATTTATCCTCTGGTTTGTTTCGGTGAACCTTCTGCCTATCCAGTCCATCCAGTAAGCATTGATTGGGTCACTATGTCTCTAGTTTAAAATTACTGAAGGAACCCAGTCCTAGTAGAGATGCCATGCTCCCATGCTTTCACACCTTAGGACTGACCATCATGCATGTTCTCTCCTCTTCCAGAGTCTGACATTGATGCTGCCACTGCCATGATGCTCTTAAACTCTGCCCCTGGGCACCACGTTGACCCATGTAAGAGAATCCACAAGCAGCCATACTTTTACCTATCCTTCCAACCTCTCTGTCTCCTACCCCTGACATACCACCCTGTCATTGCTTGAATCTTCTTTTGTTTTGTGTGCTTTTAATTTGTGATGTGATGTGTCACCTGTTCTTACAAGCAAAATGTTGGTTCTTGCACAGGAAAGGTTTCAAGAACGGTTCCTGATTGCATACAAAATGTCCTGTAGACGTTGTTTTAAAGACATATTAAAGGAATAGTTTGACATGTGGGATATATTTGAGCCAGCCGCCGGTTAGCGTAGCATAGCACAAAGACTGGAAATAGGGGGAAACCACTAACCTGGCTCTGGCCAAAGGTGAGTCCACCTACCAGCACCTCTAACACTCACTAATTAACACATTATATCTCGTTTGTGTAATCCGTGTAACAACAAGTGTAACAATGACAAATCCCTGTTTTACGGGGGGATATGTGCTGGACTATTTTTTTTGGCTGGGAGCAGTTGTCAGGCAACCATTGGAGACTCCAGGAAATTACTGGTCCCAATCTTGTCATCTAACTCTCCGCCACACAGCGAATAAGCGTATTTCCCAAAATGTTTAACTATACCTTTAACATAAGATTGATTCTAAAATATTTTTGGAGAATATTACGCCAGCTAAAGTCTGTGTTGTTAGTGCAGGGTCTTTCTACATGGTTAATCGTAAATTTAATGTGTTTTTAAATGTGTTAAGTTATGATTTTTTTTAAATATCAAACTTACGGGATGTTACCGCTTATATTTTACATTAGATCATAACTTATTTAGCCTGTACTTAATTAATTTGATTCAATGACTGCAAAAGCCCTCTAAGGATCATTTTAGTGTCATTGTGTTTTGGTAATATTTGTACTTTCCCTATGAGTGGTAATTTTACTTTAACATGCGTGCAACCAGATATTTTTAAATCAGGTTTTCCCTCTTGGGCAGAGACAAGTCTTAGTTCTGCTTTATACTTGTAAACAAAGAAAGCTAAAGCTACAGTGTGTGGTTCACTGTGTCTGATTTCTGCTTTTTGTTCTGCAGAAAATTTTTTATATCAGTCAAAAACCAACTAAGGCGAGACACTTTCCCAGAGTCTGTACTTTTTTTTTTTTTTTTACATGACTATAACATGCAATATTTAAAGCATTGGTCATTCTGTAACAAGCCTGTAAAACATCCTTTTACATCTGAATGTATATTTATCACTCCTTCCATCTTCTGCTCTCCTCAGGCAACTCTGACAGCCCACTGGACCTCTCCCGACCCGACTCGGTCCTGGTCAGCAGCGATCCAAAGCAGGACCACAACTACAGCAGCGTAGCCCTGCAGCGCTGCTCCTCCCGCTCCTCCTCCTCGTCTCTTTCCTCCCTGGACGAAGGAGGCTGCGACCGTAGGCAGTCCCACCGCGCCGGCAGCGAGGGCTTCCACAGTGACGAGGACTCTGACCTCTGGGACGAAAGGGGCGTCCACCAGACTTCTCGACGTCCGCCTGCCATCAAGTGGCCTGCCGGTAAGAGGCCACGGCGTGAGGTCAAGCCAGAGCTGGATGAGGAGCTGAAAGAAGCCGCCGGCTCCTTGCTGCACCTCGCTGGTATACGCAGCTGCATGGAGGGCTCCAAACGCACTGTCAAGAGCACAAAACTTAACAGGAAATGAAGATTTTTTTTTGCCCCCATCAGACTCCGGACCCTGTGAACCCTAACCTCTGACCCCTGATCGTGTGTCCCAGTGTGCCTCCTTCTCCTTATCTGATCGTTCATTGGCCATTTTGAGCCTTTTTTTTTGTTTGGGAATATCCCTGTCCAACAAAACAAATGGCAATAGTATCGTTCACACAGGAGAACAAAGCCATATAGAGACTTTTGTAACTCGGGGGTAACTGCTGGGGGTGGGTGTTTGGGCTATGGAGAACCATCAAGAAACCTATCCAAAATGACCTGCCTGCTTCTGTTGGATTAGAAGATTGTGATTCAAGAATTTTTCTCTGAAAGACAAAATGGGAAAAGCTGAAGGTTTTATAACTCAAAGCGTTGCATGCTTCCTCCTCAAACCTGTATCCTCTTCCAAGTGAATCTATTTATGAAGCGAATGAGTGCATGTTTGTAACAGACAAAATCTAACCTCCTGGTGTTATCAGTTTTTCCTTTTTGTGCTAAAGAAAAAAAAAAAAAGCCACTGTTTTGAAAGGAATTCTTGCTCTATGAATCCTCTTGTAAGAGAGATGCAATAATTAATCCACAACCTTAACTTTTTGACATTATTTCATGGTGGCATTTTTCAGAGTCAAGTATGCTAGTTAAACTTTACAATTAAGAGAATGAATGGAGTAGTACTATGATCTTGTTATGTGATAAACTTATTACACTCGAGCTCTGGCTCTGTTTCAGGATTAGCAAGATGTGGAAATAGTATTACTCTGCCACTGCCAAATTTAGTTGCAAAGTTAGCTACACTACTTCGCTCCGTTTTGTGCGGCCATTACAGTGCTATACAAATGAAAGCTGTTTTCGTTTTGGGTTTTTTTGCAAATCCACTGCTCATCCTTTCAATTCCTGTCATTCATCAGTGTGTTTTTGACATTCATGTGCAGACAGAACATATATTCACTTGTTTGGTGACAGCCTATGCAAAGTGAACATCTGCCACGTATTGCCAGATGTTCACTGTGTGTTCATAGGTTATCCTCTATAGATTTGATTTTATTTTTGTGCGTGTGTATATCATAGTGCATGTCGACTTCAGCCTGAACCTGAGATGATGGTCGTGACAGGAAAAGAGTTTGAAATGGTCAAACACTTTTCTTCTACTGACAAAGTAGTCATACTGCTCCAATGAATGTGATTGGTGTAATGACAGATCTCCTTGCTACAGCTGTATTGTAGGGCTGCTTGGTACTCTGCTTGCTTCTGGTCCTTTTAAATGCAGAGCTGGTTAATAGTAAGAAACTGGAGAGGACAGTAAATTATTATTATTATTATTATTAATATTGCTCCATTATTTGGGTTTGCAGTTTGATTATAACTCCCTGTGTTCTCCTTGTTTTTTGAACCATGTACCATGTAAGTAAGTTATGCAGCTAGTTTTCTGTTGGCTCTTCGTGTGGCCAAGTTAATTCACAACTTGAGGGAAGGTGTGTTTGTGCAGAGCATAGAGCCTATTCAAAAGAACAAGAAGAGGACAATACAGGCATGGCCAGAGAGAACTGGACTTTGTATGTGCAGTCGCTCGCAGGCGAGATGTTGAAGACCTGTGCTGCTCTCATGTTGTGCCCTCAGTTCTGGCTGGCCACCAGTGTTTCGTCTTTGCTCTTCATCCTAGAACAAAATAAGGAAGTGCACACTCTCCTCTCAAGCTGTGAAATGGAGTGTTTATTGTCAGTTGATTGCATGCAGTTAAATGAGGGGAAGTTGCGAGCCATTTGCAGCCTTTGTAAAAAGTACTCGCAGCGTACAATACAAGGTAGCATGGAAGCGCACAACGGTAACAAACTGCAAAATGACATAATTTTTTCCCCACAGTACTAGATCACATTGTGTCACAGTGACTCTTAGTATAGCATGTGTGGTCAGTGCCAAACATTTTCTTGTGCCACTGATGTAAAACTGCAAAGGGCCATGGTCACTATATCCCCCTGCTGTCACAATGTAGTGATTTAGAGCAACAGTGCCCTAGTTTTTTGAATCATCCGAACAGGAAATGGGAGAGGACTCTGGTCAGTGCAGTGACTTAACCAATCTTTTGGTTTATTTTTGTCGCTTTAGAGTGGGAACTGTTCTCAGCAGAGAACACTGCAGTTCTCAGAAGTAATACTTGCATACACTGGTCTTGTTTAGCTGTGAAAAAAAAGAACAAATTATTGTTCATTAATCATCACCTTATTTATGACATTAATTTATGGGATTATTGAATGCATACTCTATTAAACACTGGTCATTTGAAACGAATGACTAGGGACATTTATTTTTCTCCTTCTGTGAACTCTTTAATAAGTATTTTGTTTTACTCCTCGTTTTATTTTACAGCAATACACCTTTTTTTTCTTTCACTATGTTATAGTGATTAAGTATTTTGCCAATGTCTATTGTCTTTAGAGCGGGTGTGTTTTTTTTCTCTCTCAATTTAACCATGACTGCCAGGTTTTCTTGATGTTTTGTTTTGCTTTGTGTTATGCTGGATAGAAGACAGTTAATTAACATTGATCCTGAAACCTTTTGTTGCCAAAATTGATGTACAGCTGGGGTATAAAATTTAACATGGACACATTCCCCCATGTGCTGTAGAAGCTCTTTGAAGATAATTGAATCATTTTTACATTTGTCTCATGTTTAAGATATTATGACTAGGTAGTTGCAAATTAAAGATTAGCTCTCGATCTCATCACAGATTAGAAAAAAAAAGACTGCCACTCATAACTCATGCTTCCAGGTATTGTTATGTTGTGATGTTGAAATGTTTTGAATATCACTGAAAACTGGATCAGACTAACTCAGTCCCCCAGGCTGCTGCTGTGTAGTTTTCCGACCTACATTTAAGTATACGGACGAATGCAGAGAAATTGTGGAGAGACTCGTAGAGGAAAATCTTGCTCATTCTTTCTGTAGCACTTGCAAAAGAAATGTTACATTGGTCTCAAAGTGACACTGAGTCGGTGAGTTGATCTGTGGATGAGCTACCTAAACGTTTTGGGGTCCGACTTACCAAACTCAACACCCAGTTTCTTCATTGCTCCAACAGCTGTTGTTGAATATTGATTATGTGATTTTCAAAAATCTGTTGCAGTTCCTATGGGTATGATGAACATTTTGTTGCATTTCACAAAGCTGCCAACCCAGTATCAGTTTGTGTCAGTTGTCTGCCATGTCTACTGGACCGACACACTTTTTGGTTTTTGTATGCTAACCTCTGTTGATAAAATGTTTATAAGATTTATTTTCGCCAAAGATATGCAATTGCATTATATATGGTATTACAAAATATTAATAAAAACCTGTTCTTGTTATCCCTGTGAGCATCTTTTTATTCTTGTCTGAGCTGCAGCTTGGCTTCAGAATTTTATCACTGCAGATAAGACTTGACACGTTTTTTGCCCTCCAAACTCCACAACAGAAGAATGCCATCACGTTACATTAGTAGCCGACACTATAGCTAAATTTTTGATCAACATTGCCACCTGCTGTGAAGGCCACAAGATCGAAATTCTAGCTAATAATAGTCTGTTCTTTAGAGTAGCTACCTCTCCATGTGGCTGCTTTCTCAGCTTTCACATAACCATGTTACAGCTGGCAAATATTTCCCACCAAGTCCAGCAGTTCAGAGCTGTTTTGACTGCACAAGCTGTGCTCAGCACTACGTGTGGCGGCTCCACCATGCTTTGCCTTTTTTTTCCGCACGTCTTTTAAATGCACTAACATGGCAGGCTGCCAGAAATGCACCTCACATTAATGTAAATTCCACGGCTGTGCCAGTGATGGATGCATCATCAGATGTCCTAACGACACTCTTCGCTGTAAGTTAATTAGTCATGGAGGACTGTGGGATGAACACAGTGTGACCCTGAACAAGGGCTTGTCTGACTAGCCTCAGGCCCATTGGCACAGCTCTATTGTTCAATAGAGTCCTGTGTGTCGACTGGAAGAGGGGGGCTTCTCCCTACTGACTGCCTCAATTCAGCTGGAAATCAGAGCAGCATCACCTCCCCCCCTCCCACACGGCCCTAGCAACCACGCCACGCCGACAGTTGCCAGGCAACCAGACAATGCTGGAGCCACTGGCTGTGGTGTGCATGTTAGAGAGTTTGTGTTTTGCCTGCATGCATTTAAGATCAGGAGTAGTGAAACAGCAGCAGAGGAAATGTCTTTCTTTGGTACAAAACATTTAAACAAATGTAACAGCTGATAGAATAAGAACTCCACAGCTATGATTTCTTTAAAGAAATAGTAATACTATGTGGTGGAAATATGAAGAGATTATTACGGATTAGGTGAAATTAATCGTGTAGGATTTGAGCAGTGATGGCAGCATTAGCAACATGTCATTTCACTTCTAGTCTAAACGAGGTCATGTGCGTTTTAAAAGGAAATCACTATCCTTCTATCCTTTGCAGTGCTACAACCCGCTTGTGATTTCTGACCTTGTTTTTGTTAATGCAGCCCATACCACACTCAAACCCAGCAGTAAATAATTTATCAGTGACATCACGGCACTTAATTGTGAGTGGCATTAGGTCTAGGTAAAGGAGCGAAAAGGATGTTATAATAATAGTATCTCCATTTTCCATACCAATATAGTCAGACCTTCCTATAATCACCTGTACAAACAAATGTACAAATAGGTACAATATATTAAATTGTTATGTATATTGTTTTGATCCTAGCATCTATCTATCTATCGTGGTGGCAGAAGTACTCGGATCAATTATTTAATTAAAATTACCCTCTCACCCAATGTCAGCTGGGATAGGCTCCAGCCCCCCCCGCGACCCTCTGAGGATAAACAGTATAGATAATGGATGGATGGATGGATGGATGGATGGATGGATAGTAATGCATAAAAATACTCCATTACAAGTCCTGCATTCAAACTGTCAAAGTAAGTCAAAGGACACAAAATATAAAACATGTAATTAAAGTGTCATATTATTTTATATAATTATGTTATTGGAATATTATTACTGATTACTGATACTGAACTACTTTCATTAATTACTATTGTGTAGCTTAATCTCTAAAAATGCATCATGTCTTATTTGTTGACCATAAACGCTAGACGGCGCCCTGCTTACACCAGCTCACCACTTTCTGTTTTCTGAACTCTGACCTCTGTGCTTGTGTCTCTGGTCGGATAGCTCATTCGAGGAGGATTTTGCGGGTTAGAAAATGAAAGTATTCCTTCAGATGAACGGATTGTCAAGGCTGTTTCACTAGCTAAGCAGCAGCTACACTCACTCTTTAATACGATTTGCGGACGCAACGGGTCGCACGGCTGCTGTCAGATAACACGACCTACATGTGTTACTCGGGATTTGTTTTGCTACATAGCTAGTTAGCCGTCGGCTAGTCGGCTAGCTAGCAGGCTCTGTTGCAGTGCTAACTTAAAAAAGCGTTGCTGTCAAGCCTGAATAACATCCGGCTTTACAAGTTAGCGTAAATCAGATGACCAGCAACCGGTTCTTTCTCCGGGACTCATGACCGTCCCTATGTCACAATGTATCCGAGGCCAGTTTTACCAAGTAACGGAGTAAGCCGCCCTGAAGTAGTTAGTAATAACAGTGAGCTAGCTAACCTGAGTTAGCCAGGTTGCAGCCTACCGTGTCCATCGCCAACATTTCAAGTACCTGACAGTGTGAAGATCCGTCTTGGGCAAGCTAACTGGACAGCCATCAGCTAGCCGGGCTAGCTAAAATACCGTTTTCTAGCATCAACGTATAGCGGGGGTATAACGTTTCCAGCGACAATGGCTAACGTTACAGACCTGCAAACAAAATACAGCAAGCTGGCACAGGAGTACTCCAAGGTAAAACGCCCGTTTAATATTGATAAAGTTAGTTGCTATTGTTAAACACAGAAGCTACCAGTGTGTTATTAGCGTTAGCCACCTGCTAATACTGTCACTATACATCTGTAAGCAATGACAAATGTAACATATTTACACATTTACGATACTGGCGTTTACTGCAGTGGGTTCAGTAGTTGAAGCTGGCCATGCAGACCTCTTGTCAGTGCAAAGAGACACACTCAACTGGGAGTTTATTATGCACTCCTTTTTATATAACTGAAGGTAGATGGTATTAGAATAGTGATTGTATTAGAAACACCACTAAGTATAACACAATGCAATTCAACAGCACCACAATGGATCCTCCAAAATGAGCATACCATTGAATCAACACACAGTTTTAACAAAAGCTGATTATAACATGTCATGAAGGTAGGATTTAATTCAAAGCAGCAGGTAGATTAAGCCAGGTGTATCTAATAATAAACATATAGGCAACTGAGTGTATGCTGATATAATATTGATATTGTAACACAGTACAAGACCCGACATTTCATAGGACTGTGGTTGTCATGGTCGTGTTTTAGCTTGAATGTTGTCAGTTCACTGCATTATGTTTAGGACATACAGTATAATAATGAGATCTTGATAGACTTTCATAGCTGACAATAATGAGCTGCCAAACATCACGCTGTGTTCAAGTGCTATCAACCTCAAGTGACAGTAAAGCCTGTGTGTCTGCGTTTTCTCTTGTGAGCTGCATGTGCCCTTTGTTTCTGTGTCAGCTGACAGCAAGGGGTGTCTGTGCTGTTTCCTGTTCAACTCTGTTCCTGTTAGCCAAGCACCATGTCCTGCTCAGGAAGTGCTGACTATGTAGCTGTCACACATACTGCCATTATGCTTAGTTCAGTATGTGTTTTAAGGCAACTAGCCATACAGTAGAGAGCATTGAATTTAAAAAAGGTCGGTGACTCTTGATATTGTGTAGAATAGGATGAAAGAACAGCAATCACACACAAGGATATGACAGAGATGTTCCATGTAAAGGGAAATGTGAATTCAGATTAAAATGCTGCATACATTTGGCAATATTCTTTATTTGAAACCTACCTTTGCATCTCACTTGTGACCACTGATAATATTTTATGTTGCATTTATGTCCCAACATTTTCCTCTGTATGTTTTCACAGCTCCGTGCCCAGAACCAGGTGCTGAAGAAGGCAGTTGTGGATGAACAGGCCAACTCTCTTTCACTAAAGGTAAAGTGACATATAAAACAGAAAGAATAATTATGACCAGAACAAATACAATGCACAGCATTGTAATGCCTGACATGTGTTTGTCCATCATCAGGAGCAGCTGAAGCAGAGGGACCAGAGCCTGAGGAAGCAGGAGCAGGAGATGGACAGTCTCAGCTTCAGGAACCAACAGCTGGCCAAGAGAGTGGAGCTGCTGCAAGAGGAGCTAGCTGTCAGTGAAGCCAAGGGCAAAAAGGGGAAGGTGATCATGAGGGGAAATACAAGGGAGTGGCTACACAGTTGGGTAGAGGGAACAGGATGGATGTCTGATAGCAAAAACATTTAGCTTTAAGAGTGATTATGAGATTGATTGATTGATATGATTATGATTAAACACTAATGTTTGTAGAGCCAAACGGTCATGATTAACAGCTCCTATTTGATCTCTACCTCCTCCAGAGTAAAGGAGACTCTCCCTCACAGCATGGCCTGGAGACCAAGAGTGTTTTTGATGAGGACCTGCAGAAAAAGATAGAAGAAAATGAGCGACTTCATATCCAAGTAAGCAGCCGTGTCGTGTTTATATTGGTCTGTCATTGTTCTTTATACACGGTTAACATACTGGGGAGGCCGTGCATGTGATGGCTCTGTTCTCTGCTGTATACTCATTAGTTCTATGAAGCAGATGAGCAGCACAGGAGGCAGGAGGCCCAGCTGAAGGCACGACTAGAGGAGCTCGAGACAGAATCCAAGCAGCATCAGGCTCTTGTGGACGGACTCACCGCTAAGTCTGTGGAAACAATTGAGCGGCTGCAGAGCGACAAGGCCCGTTTAGAGGTGAGGATGAGCAGGAGTAGGATAAAGCACTTTATGTAATTGTCAGTTTTGATAAAGTTGATTAAAATGTGTGCATTTTTCCCTTCTTCTGATAGGTGAAAGCACAGACCCTGGAGAGGGAAGCAAAAGAGTGCAGACTGCGAACAGAAGAGTGGTACATTCTTTTTATGTTCTGTAAAAGTAACTCCAGACAGACAATTTGTATCTGAATATATTTTTTACATAAACCATGGAAATATACATTTTAATCTGCCTGTTAAAAGGGAGTTTTCCTTGCCACTGTTGCTTGTGCTTGCTCTTGGTGGGAATTGTTGGGTCTCTGTACACATAAGGTGAGATAACGTTGTTATGATATGGCGCTATATAAATAAAACTGAATTGAATTAATCTACTGTAGTTGTGATTCTCAAACTGTAATTAAAATCAACCAAGTAAAACAATTTAATCTATTAAACTCTCTTTTTTCATGCTCTCTCTCTGCAGTCAGCAGCAGTTCAGGCAGTGCCAGTCAGAGCTGAACAAACAGGTGAAGCAAAGCAGCAGTGTTATCCAGGAGAAAGTGCCCTTCAATGACACAAGTGAGTATCTGGCACTGACACAAACGATCTGCTACAGAGTAGGCATCTACTTGGGAACATTTATGTCTTTGTCACTGACACCACAACAACATTCAGCCCAGGAGAAAATAGTGTAATGCTACACCAAAGTGTAATATTGCACGCAAAGAGGCAGGAGGCTAAACCATAAAGTTCAGCGCAGGGGCCCAGGCTCTGCTCTGGTTTAACTGCTTTTCTCTCCTACCCTGCAGAATTTAGTGACTACAACAGCCTAAATGTGCCGCCACACAATCGAAGGCACCAGGTGAGAAAACAAACAAACTCTGTTTTAATGGGTTTATAGTCCCCATGCATTTCATTGGTCTAAAGAGAATACGTCATTTAGCATTACAGCTTATTTACTGTTGTCTAAAATTGCGATTACATTTCCCCAGCAATTACAACATTCTTTTTTTGTTTTTATAATACAGAGTTTCCAGTTTCTCAAACCCACATATTATCATTTTAAACATTTTACAAAACATTAACATTTTTTGGTGAATTAACCAATAACTAAGGACTCCCAAAAACATCATTATTGATTAATCTGCCAGTTATTTTCTCGATCAATCAAGTGGTCAATAGTGAAAAGTGCTTTTTACAGACTCCTGAACCCCAAGGCAACGTCTTCAAATGCCTTGTTTTGTCCAAAACTCAAAGATATTCAAATTACTACCACTTAAGACCACCATACCATATATCACAGATTAGTTCACTCAGCTGAGTTTTTTTTAGAGAGAGGACTAAAATATTGTGTGTTTTCTCTGTGGTTTTAGCTTAAAGCCCGGGACTTGGCAGGTCAGGCCCTGAGCTTTATTCAGGACCTGGTGGCTGCTCTGTTGAACTTCCACTCCTACACAGAACAGAGAGTGCACATATATCCCCTGGACTCCTCCATCGAGCCCATCTCGCCTCTTAACCAGAAGGTGAGGCAAGAAATACAGACTGCCTATCATATTACTGATGTACAATGAACTATAACAGACAGTAGTAGTGGTTTTATTTATATATATACATATACATATACATATA
>LKNJ01004677.1:0-55949 GCA_002120245.1 Maccullochella peelii | reverse complement strand
AACGTTGTTATGATATGGCGCTATATAAATAAAACTGAATTGAATTGAATTGGACTTCTCTCCTCACCTCCACAGTGTGGATGTTGCGCAGCAGGAAGATGAGGCCAGACAGGGCTAGGAAGAGAAAGAAGAGGGCATATTTGGAGAGATTTCGGCACATGGTGACCTCTTTCTGTCTCCCATGATCAGGCCCTGTTTCACTCTATGCGGTCAGTGATGATCCCATCATTTCGTCCTCAGCGCCTGTTGCTGACAAATGAATGTTATCCATGAGAAGGATGGACAAACAGAAAACTAGCATTTGTTCTATTCACATTTATAAAGAAACATAAAAATCATAGTTGATACAAGATAATGCAGATATTCTGAATAAGGTTTTGTCCCAAATACATTTGTCCTTGCCAGACAAGAGAAGTACACATATTTATAGATGAATCTTTATTTTGTATGCTTAATCTATTTTTCAAAACAGGTTAGACTGTTATATTTGTGACACTCAGTGCAAACTGTTCCTGAAATCTAAAATAACATAGTTTGTTGATGTATGGTACAAACCTAAATTATAAACCTATTGTCTCACTATAGTCTCTCTGTGTGCACAGTTGTGTTTAGGTACGCTACCATAAGCTATAAAAATTAGTACATTTCATAGTCTCTCTGACCAAACCCAACCTTTGGTTAGATGATTTAAAATTGTTGAGTTGTGTTTTAGGAAGGAAGCCTTTTGTGGCAGATTTTAGATCGTTATCCGATTGTTATACTGGGATTGTTTGGTCAAACTTTCCAAGGTCAAGGATGAACTTTGATGCTTAATACTTAAATATTTCATTAATACATCACTCTGACAAGGACTATGTAAGTGTTGCTGCTGTTACATCAAAGTCTCATGTATGTCACAAGTCTGGGCTATTAAGTTCAGAGTCAAATAACTCAAGAACAAACAAGTTACAAGCTAAGTCCTAAACTTTGTGTTTCAAGTCCTTACAATATTTGTCTGTTTGTTGGTGTACACTGCTGTTGTCAGGCAAATGACGTGAAAAAGTAATTCATACACTTTTTTTTAAATTCAGAATCTTTAAAGATTGCAAATCGCTTTTGTCAAGTCGAGTTAAGCAACAAATGATTGTTATACATTAATCTGACAATTATTTATACCATTTTTTGTTGTCGTTTTTAAATACTTAAACCAGTAAATATTCATATAGACAACCTGTAACCAGTGAATTTTGGACATTTTTGCTTAAAAAGAAATTCTATCAAAATTGTTGCCGATTAATTTTCTGTCGATCTACCTATCAATTAATCGTCAGTTCGTTGCAGCTCAAATCGTATTTATCCACTAACGCTAGTCCAAATCAAGGTTATTGTGCCTGCTGTTTAGCCTATACATTTGTCTATGCTTTCTACCAACGTTTGTCACCTTCAAAACGTGCCCGTTTTGAAGTTACTTTTAAAAATGGCACAGATGATGACTATAAACATCCCACCCGTTCACATTTTCAGGCGAATCTTCCATCTTGAAACATACTGTACATGACGGTCAGGTTATTTTTCTAACGGCCAGATGCTTCTATATCAAACGGCTGCAATGACGCCAACAAAAAGAAACAGATGTGTAATGATATGCAATACACGGGTGGAGATTCCAACATATATAATTTCTACAAACGTACCCCCGTTAGCTAACGTTATCACCAGTGATGCAGGCGTTTTAGCCACATAGCTAATGCTCAACTACTTACACATTTCGACGACAGATTAGCATGATGTCTGGCCGTTAACCATCCGGAGGTGGGTGATGAGTCTGACGGCTGGCCGGGAGAGAGGAGACAGCAGCGGTTTGGGTGACACTGCAGAGACTGTGTAGGCTCCTGGTTTACCGAGAGCTCCCAGTAATGACGATGAGAGGAAAATAGGACTCGGGCTAGGGTTGGAGGGGATTCATGGAGGGATCAGCCTGGCTGCCTCCTGTGTAGTCATAGGAGTGTCATATAAAAGAATAAATCTGGGAAAGAATAAGACAATAAATGTGGAAATATAAAGAGAAATAAATAAAAGAATAAATAAATGTGGATATATAAAGACAAATAATTATTTTTCCTTTTGCTTTTCCCATATTGCTTTTGCTATGCCCCTTTTGCTTTTGCCTTTCCCTTACTGCTTTTGCTTTTCCCTTATTGCTTTTGCTGTTCTTTGAAGGGCCAAGCTCTCAATCAACTGGCTTTGGGCGGGCCTTCCTGCCCAAGCTGAGTAATCAATTAATGCAAACATGAATCCTGCTTTGTGGGAGCTTTTTAGCACGGACAACAGGAAGTAGATGCTGGATGAGGGAAGGAAGAAAAGGATTTGCTTCCTAATGTGTGCGCCGGTGTTCAATTCAATTCAGTTTTATTTACATAGCGCCATATCATAACAACGTTATCTCAGGGCACTTTGTCATAAAGAGCAGGTCTAGACCGACTCCTTATGTGTAATGTGTTCCGGCCATTATCTGGTCATCTGCATAAAGAGGTCTATTTCTAATTTGCTGAGACCTTTTTTCCCTTCATGCCATAATCTGCAACAGTGGCAACGGATGTCATGTATGTCAGTGTCTGTATTAGTCAGCGCAGACATTTGCCCAAGACTCTCCATGACATCCCCCACATCCTCAAAACAGCCTGGTCTGAAATGTTCTTCCACATACTGAGCAAGTGTTAAAGGAACTTGTTGGACACCTCTCCTTAAATCTTGCTCTGCTTCTGCAACGAACTTTCCTTACCCGATTCAAACAAACCACTTCCACGTTCACACTGTGCATGCTAAAAAAAAAAGTCTGTGCTAAAAAGCTCCCGCCAAAGCAGGATTCATGTGTGCATGAATTGGTTACTCAGCCTGGGCAGGAAGGCCCACCCAAAGCCAGTTGATAGGCAGCTTGGCCCTTCAAGGAATAGCAAACGCAATAATATAGAAGCAAAAGGGGAATAGCAAAGGCAATAAGGGAAAGGCAAAAGAAAAAGGGGAATAACAAAAGCAATAAGGTAAAAGCAAAAGGAAAAATAACTATTTGTCTTTATATATCCACATTGATTTATTTTTTATTTATTTCTCTTTATATTTCCACATTTATTGTCTTATTCTTTCCCAGATTTATTCTTTTTTATGGCACTCCTATGGCTGATAGAGTCCTCTTGTGGTCAGTAATTAAACACTTGATCGCATAAAAGGGGAATTAAAACATTGAAGCTACTCAAAGTATTGTATGGAAGCCGTTTCTTGACAGGAAAATACATACAGAAGTAAATTTTGTATTGAAAACAGGTGTGTCCGCTGCTAGTTATCCTAATAAAGTCATCACTGGGCTCTTGTGCTAATGGAAATCTGTTGTTATTTTTAACATTCTGCACACTAAAGGATTAATTGAAAATCAATCAAATAATCAGATTACTTGGTATAAGTAATCTGCATCTAAATAATTGTTAGATGCAGCCATGGTTCTCACAATATTTCAACATAATATGAAAACAAATAATAACTGAAAAACAATAATTGCAGATTTATTAAAATTTTTTAAGAAGATAAAGATGCTACAACATTTTCAGGTGATGTGATCTAAAGTTGATAAAAACAGTTCAGCTATTAACACTGTATGTGATAACAGATAGTATGCTATAGTACCCTATGTTTAACACAGTAACTCCTAATCTGATTAATTGTAGTTTATCACATGTATTCTATGCAGTGAATATTGATAGATATAGAAGAGAATAAGTTATACCACGCCTGGTCTAAAATCAGTAGAGGCAGAAACCTACTCACTGTATTTCATCATAAAATAATTGCTTTCAAGTTACTAATACCTTCTGAAGATACATCACAATCACTGTCTTTGCACAGAGAGTGTGTTTTAAAATGTCCATTAAATAACAGAACAGATCCAAGTAGTGGAAGTATAAAAACATGAGTTACATTCACAGTAAGGTATTGTTTTCAAGCCTGTCCTGGGTTCAGTCTTGATAAACAAAGGAAGCTAAGTGCACCGCCATTTGAGATCTGGGTCAGTAATCAAGATGAGTGCAGTTGTCAGACATAGCCAAAGTGTCAAGAGGGAGCAATGCACCTCGATCCTATAGTCAGTGCTAATTTATACACACTCAGTAGTTCTGTACAGGTGTCTATTAGGTGTAGACTCTCAGACGGGGCCAGGAGTGGTTTCCTCCGTTCTTTGCACTTCTGATTGGTTGTCTGCTGCCTTCTGTGAGGGGGAGTTGGACTGTGCTGTTTTGCTAGGTGATACTGGTGAGGAGGGATGTGGCGTTTCTGTTCTATCACTGATCACCTCCTCAGCCTCCTCCTCCTGCTGCTGTACAGAGGAGAGGTACTGCTCCAGCAGGCTGCAGTCAGGGCTGTCCACACCATCGCTACCGCCAGCAAAGCTGCTACAAACGGGGCTCAGTGCTCGCACTGTCTTCAGAGAGTCTGCTGTCCCACTGCTCAGAAAGCTGTCCTCCTGCGCTGCCTGCTGATCACTTGTTGACTGGAAGCCAGAGTCTGGGAAAGAGACGTCTGTGCTGGGTGCGTTCGTCGTGCTGGATGCAACAGGCGGGGCAGCCTCACATAGTCCAGGAGCTGAGATCTGAGTCGGGGTAACCGGCTGACTAATGCAGGTCAGCTGCTGCTCCACAGACTGCTTCCACTGCTGCATCAACTGGAGCTACACCGAGAACACAGGGAAAAGTGTTAAATCAATGAATCTCGTTGCAAAACCAATAACAGACAATTTTAAGGTGTATCATCTCCAGAAAGCCATTTTAGCCATGCTAGCAGCATGGCAATGTCAGTCTGTTGGTCTGTGGGTCCAGACTGAAATATCTCAACAACTATTAAATGGACTGCCATGAAAATTTGTACAGACATTCGTGGTCCCCAGAAGATGAATCCTAATGACTTTGGTGATCCTCTGACTTTTCTTTAAATTTGGTACACACGTGTGTCCCCCTCAGGATGAATTGTATGATCCCTTAACTTTTCTTCTAACCTCCAGGTAACATTTTTATCTGTCTACTTTGGTTTATGGCCAAATACCTGCAAAACTAACATTGACATTCCCATCAGCCTCAGCTGTATTTTGAGTTTAGTGCCAATTAGCAAATGTTAGCATGCTAACATGCTAAACTAAAATGGTCAGCATGGTAAAAATTAAACCTGCTAAACATCAGCATGTTAGCATTGTCATTTTGTACATATTGCCATATAAGCATTAGCATACTTAGCCAGTACAGCCTCACAGAGATGCTAGCATGTGTTTGTTTGGAAAAAGGAGACCACAGGAGGCTGACATTATACCACACAAACAATGACTGAGTCGTGGTGAATGTGTGGTCATGATAAATGACCACAGACCTGTTTCCACAGAAACTTCACAGCTTCCTCCTGAACCAGCCTTTGTAACCTCTCTTCTTCGTACTGCTGCTGCACCCTGCAAACAAATCCCATTTTACCTATTAGTATTTTGAATCTTTGTACATATTGGCAAATATACACTTATATATCCACAACCATATGTAATATGTATGCAACCATTCTTATGTTATAAGTAAAATACAAAACAAGCAATGCTGAAAATCAATCAGTTACCTGTCAACTTTTTCAGACAGGAACAGGATGTGTTCTTGCATCCTGCGCAGACGGATTTCACTGCGCACCTCTCTGGCCATGGGGTGACAACACCGAGTGTGCTGTCCCTTCCACCATGACTGAATTTTAACCGCTGCCCTGTCTGCTTCCATCAAATTTGATTTACTGGCACACACACCAACTTCTTCCTGCTTGAGGGTTTCCTTCATCTCTGTTTTACCAGAGTCATAGGATGTTTCCAGATCATTTTGTGGTATGCCAACTCTGACCCCCAGTGATCCAGCTGTTGGGGCTGCGCCAGAAATAACTTCCTCTTCAAGACCCCTCTCGTGCTTATCCACTGGGGGAGAATGATAGGTCTTGTTTGTGTTGTGCTTTTTGGGATGTGCTGGCTGCTTTGGAGCCAGGGAATCAGGTTCAAATGTCTCTGTCTCGTCCTCGCTGTCAGAGTGGGTTGTTTGTGGCTCCAGATCAGATGTGAAGGGGAGAAAGGTGGACTCTGAGGAAAGCATACTGCCATTGAGTTTCTCTTCATCTGTCTGCACATCCTCCAAATAGATGTGCTCCTCTCCGAGCCTTGGGCTGCGTACTACAGGCAATGATGGGTAGGAAGAATCACAGCTCACCCAGGTGTTAAACTGCACGACTGGCTCTGTAAAAAGGTAGACATATGTTAAAATTATGAAAAAGAAAGCTACACAACTACTTGGAAAGAGAAACAATAAAAACCGAATGCATGATGTCCACCAGTACCACCCCAGAGAGTGACAAAGCAGCCCTCTTACCTGTCTCTCCGACCGATGGAGCAGCAGCAGGTGCAGGTGCACTGATTTGCTTCACCTCTCTGGCACCCCCCTGTGGGACTGCATGTGAAGGACTGTGCCTCTCCACATCGAGTTGAGTTGGACGAGGAGGGCTGGCACAGCCTCCTCGGGTCTCCTCTAACAGCTGCCTTTGGTGAAACCTGAGAGACAAAAATGTCAGTTGAATGACATGACGTCATTCAAGTAATAACCTTTCATTAAGCAGGATGTATGGCAGGGTTATCATGGCCATGAAGTGAGTGTTGGATGATAGTCTTTGGCATCATGTTTTGTGAGCATCGTGTTCAGATTTATACCTCTGCTTACTGAGGATCTTCTCCAGTTTGGCATCCTCTGCCGTCTCCAGAGCTGGTGATGACGTCAGAGGGCAAACAGTGGCCAGGTACTGAACCAGCTGAACATGCTGACCTGGTCGATATGAACGTCCTTTTCCCTGACTATAGAGCCACTCTGCTTTGAGACTGTAATTGTGACAATTATACACAATAAATTAGAGATTCAAACATTTGGATAATATTCCTGCGTTACTCTTAACTAACAAATTGTAACAGCATAGTAATGTACGCACCCTTCTTTCTGTGACACTACATAGCCATCCAGGACCTTTAGGCTCAGGCACCAACTCATGATATATGGCCGATAATCACAACCTGGCAATGAGGGGGTCGCCATAACACAAGGGTTGCTCATAATGGACAGCTGCTCCAGGTCATGGAGAGGTGCCAGGTACGACACCTATGAAATAATCAGAAGAAAAGTCAGTCAATAATAATTAGCCTTTATATAATTTAAATGGTGATCAGTGCTGCTGTATGCAGTAAGGGAAAAGATAATTACTTCATTAAGATCCCTTATCTCATTTTCTGCCAGGGAGAGAATGGATAAATGGGAAGGTAGGTGAGCGGGAACAGTACGAAGTGTTGTTATGCTGTTTCCATGGAGTAAAAGAGTCTGCAAAATTGACAGAAAATTAATCAAAGACACATACAAGAAAACTGACACTATTACTGTACATTATTTAATGTTTTTTTTGTTTTTTTGGTTTAGGCTCGCTTTTGACCTCAGAGGTTCCAGCACTCACCTTTAATGCCACCAGTTTAGTCAGATCACCAATGGTAGATATGTTATTATCAGACAGATCCAGGTGTTGAAGGGAAACACAGTTGTTGAGTTGCTCAATGACCTGTGTAAAATAGTGCAGAGTCGGTTAAACATGCAACATATTAACACATGGGCTAAAACTAAATGGTTTTATCTACGCAATGACGTTTTTGTGAATAAATAACATATGATCTACAGTAAAGCATGTGAGAATCTCTCTTCTGCTCACCTTAATATTGTTCCCAGACAGGTTGAGCCATTCAAGGTGTGGCAGATCTCTTAGCCCCTCGATGTATCCAATACTGTTATTGGGAAGATTGAGCACTCTCAACTCTGTTAGCCGAGACACGCCCATCATTCTCACCAGACGGTTACTAGCTACAGATAGCTAAAGAGGAAAAGACAAAGATTTATCAAAAGGCATTAAATCAAGAAAATGTACAGTATTTAAGCACTAGTGACTATGCTATAAGCCTAAATATTAAATAAAGCCTAAATAAATAAAGACAGTGAAAACCAAGCAAAGGTTTCAAATGGTTTAACTACCTGCTGAAGGCCTGGGCTCCTTTCCAGATGGTCCAGTTTCATTATGTGGTTACGGTCCAGGATGAGAGTGTGAGTGTCCTCGGAGCAGGTGAAACTAGGATCCAGCTTTTGCATACCCCGGGCTGAAAGATCCACCACAGGTCCTTGTAGGAGTAAAGAAGGTGGAGATTAAATAGACTGGAAACCACAACAACTGTCATTGTGCTCATCACCATGGCTACATAATGTAAATGATCTTAAAGCAGCTAAGCACTCATACAGTATACACCTACAGTAAAGCTGAGGACAGACACTCCACTAATTTTACACATAAAGGTCAGTTTACTGTGATCAGGGTTATCTTGAGTTAGGCTGCTTGAGATTTATATTTGACAGAAACCCTGTGTTATAAACTGGGGGAGTTTAAAAAATTAGGGCATTTACCAGACTAACGAAGGAGGACTAACGATGGCAGAAAGTAATCTATATGCTACCAAATATATAGTGTTATCGTTTTTTTGCTCCGATTTGCCTCTTACAATCTACCTAGACAATTAACACAACAGAAAATGAGTTGGTTTGATATTTAAGTGTTGTTAAACTTTGCTACAAGACAAGTTGTAAGTCTGACGCCCGGAGACTGACACATGATGTTTTCATCTCTGACACACTTCATGTTAGTAACCCAGTAACGTTAGCTAACGGCGGTATTCTGGGGTGATGCACGCTAGCTAACGTTAGCTGACTAATAATAAACATACTCGCAACGGCTACCGTTAAACAAAAATGAACCATCGCTTTCTGTCTGACCAAAAACAACCATCAAGCCACTTACCAGCATTTGCATCAGATTGTAAATCTGATACACCCATCCTGTCGCCTCAGACAACACCTAATGTTAGCTAACAACAGAGACTGTAGTGTGAAAGACAAGAAGCGCCTATCGCTTGTCAAACGGTTAAGCCAAGGAGGTTCTGGGAAATGTTGTTCAAACGGGCCGTCTCGCTCATTACAAAGTGGCGCCTTTGCGGCTTGAAAAGACTACAATTCTCGTTGTTTCCTATCGCCAGCCAGGTAGGCAATAACGTTAACGTCAAAACCGGTCTAGAAGTGATGTTATTTTTTTCGTCTTCATTTTTAATTTGCTTGATTACCCTCTTTATCATAGTACAGAAAGTATTGCTTGGCCGCTTGCAGATGAAACTGCCAGATTGTGACGTCATCCTTGTGATGATTGTCCAAAGTATTAATATGATTACAATATTTTTTCAAAAGTAAAGATAATTTATATGTGTATGTTGCGCGTAGAACAACAATAATAATAACTTCAACTGACTGAAAAATATTTACTGTTTATTAGTTTATAAATATCGATTTGTAGTCTCTCAATTCAGTTTCCGCATCCGTCATCTTTCTTTCCGGTTTTGTGCCCTCTCGGAGCCATCATGAAGTGAGTCTACGGAATACTATCAAATGCCATCTCAACGCTTAAATAAATATTCTAACGATGTTATCAACGTTAAGAGTCAATGTGTACCCATTTCCTTTAGTGATGCCTTATATTTGTCGTTTTCAGGGTCGAGTTGTGCAGTTTCAGCGGGTATAAAATATACCCTGGCCATGGCCGCCGATACGCCAGGATAGACGGAAAGGTAACCAATCTGCTCGACACCGGTTTCCAGCTACTCTGACTAAAGATACGATGTGGAGTACAATTTACCGCATTAAATCTTTGTATGCGTTGTCTTTACCCCCTAATAAAAGTGATTGTAACATAAGTAACAGTCTCTGGATTAGGCCCAGTCGGCTCCATTGAGTTCTATGAAACTTGGCTAATGTTAGCTGCTAGCTTAAAGTCAGCGCAACAAAAAGAGATAATGTTTCCATTAGTACACCGCTTCTTAATGGCTCACCTGTATTCGACTGCTCTAGTTATTTTTTCATAACCTTTGTAGAGCTTGGCAATGTTGACAATATCAAATGTCACTGTTTTAATTAAATGGCTTGATAGCTAAGTGGTCAGAGGAGCAGAGGTCTACATGGTTAATTTCAATACTATGTTAAGAAAATTGCGTGACTCAATTGTGCAATACATCAAGGGGAAAACCATTAGTTATATCAATATGTAGACTTTAAATAATTGTATTTCCCAGTTCTTATGGTTGTGTGCAAAATCACTCGCCATTTATGATACATGGTTCATATTGCACCATGTTATCTGAGTGTATTCTTTCTTTTTTATGTATGCCCTCAAATCCCCTCAATGGAGGAAAAAAAAACTTAAAAACTAGTCATGCAACATCTGTCAGTGATTTGCAAACCCATTATGATCCATAAATGTCCTAAATCTCAATTTACTGCACATTAGAGTGAACTGGTCAGTGTCTACTATACAGGGATTAATAAGTCAGTAAACCAAGGGATTTTGGACAAAATGTAAATATATCATAACATTTAATTGAGTTTCCTGTCTTTGTTAGGTGTTCCAGTTTCTGAACGCCAAGTGTGAGTCTGCCTTCCTGGCCAAGAGAAACCCAAGACAGATCAACTGGACTGTGCTGTACAGACGCAAGCACAAGAAGGGCCAGTCTGTAAGTAACATGCTGTGTGTCCACACAACCACGTTGATGGATCTGTTCTTCTACTTAGACTATTAAACATTAAAGTTCCCACACATCAGTTTGGCTGCGGGTGGATGGTGTGCACGGTGTAAGTCTGTGTCATGTGTTGTTGCTGGACTGCGTTTTGCAGGCTTGGCAGCAGCGCTCGCTCCACACCTGCAGCCGTAGAGCAAGTGGAGATCATAGTACTGGCCTTTGACGTCTTTATTGACATCTCACCATTGACCAGCCTCCAAATTCTCCCACATGCTACAATACTTGTAACTGTATTATGTGTGGTCTGGTTTCATTACAGCCAGCACTTGTAAAATACCAGCATTTCAGGGATACTGCAGGACATGATTTTGTTTAAAATGCAACTGTGTTAGCACTAAAAGTTAAAGTAGAATGTGTGAAATAACAGTAATAATTCTAACTTGACAATTGGGACCACAATTACTTGCTAAGTAATCAGCGTTGTTGTCAGCTTGGTTAGATGGGGAGAAGTTACCATAAAGTTACCAAAAAGTTTAAGTATGTTTGGCACCTGCATAGTAGATAATTAAAGTGACAGTTAAAGCCAATATTTAATGTTTTTTTTTCAGTGAATAATCTGTTAATGTTTGTGGATGGTGAGGTATTGGGGAAACTCACAAACTGACTTGTTTCTGATGACTGGAGACACTCTACACTGCCACTGAGAAATGTTGACCAGGTCGCACCCATTCAGGGTTGGATTTGCCTATTTTAAGTTGCATTGGAAAAAATTGTAGTTAGTTTTGGCGGTTCCTGCGAACTGTTGTAGAGTTTACAGTTGAAACTGTAACTACAGAACTGTAGACTGCAGTTCTTCAGTTTTGTGGTGTAGTTGAACATCTATGTCTGTGTTCTCACTTTCATCTATCAGCTAGCAGCTTTACTGATTCAACAACACCTCTAGTGTTTTGCATGTGACTTGAACCAGACACCAAAATGAGCACGGTGTAAAATACTAATTGTGAGGATACTCTCGATCCTTCTTTGTCCTTCATTGAACAGAAGTTGAGCAATATGTTGTGCAAATAACCTAAGGTCTCTTCATGATGTGTTTTTACAGGAAGAGGTGGCAAAGAAGCGTACCCGCCGTGCAGTGAAATTCCAGAGGGCCATCACTGGGGCCTCCCTGGCTGAGATCATGGCCAAGAGGAACCAGAAGCCCGAGGTCCGTAAGGCCCAGAGGGAGCAGGCCATCAGGTAAGGACACAAATGTTTATTAATCTATTGATTTTTTTAAAAATTATTATTGATCAGGTTCCTTGGTTGCTCTTAAATCAGGCTGATTAACTGAAACGTTGAGCGGCTGTAGTTTTAGTAGGAGACATGGTGCACTTAGAATTGTGGAATTTGAGTCTTAATTATAGTTGGCCATCTCCATGGTAGCAGGCCACAGCTAGCCTTGCAAAAAAAAGTCTAATCTTGCGATCTCTTTTCAATTTGAAATTTTTATTCTGGAAAACATCAACTTGGAATCAGTTGAGTCCAGATCAATCTAATATCTTCCTGTAAATTGTTCTTGGTGTGTAAGTACATTTAGAGCAACTTTTGACTTAAGTCAAAATTCCTTGTATGTGTACACATACTTGGCCAATAAAGCAGATTCTGATGATGTGGGTTGCAGCGTTTCATAATGTGACCGTCATCAACCACTATATAAAATAAGCAATAAATAAAAATGGACCGTCATCAACCACTATATAAAATAAGCAATAAATAAAAATGACGAAAAATACATTGTCTACGTTTTGCCTTAATTTTTTTTTTTTTTTTTTTAAGAAACAAGTGGAAGTGACATTTCCAGCACAGCTGCATCTTTTCATCTCATCTAGCCTCTTTAATGTGTATCTACATATAGCAAATCTGACCAGGTTCTAACATTGGCTATAGTTTTGGCTAATATCTACAGCATAACATTGTACTAAACTACAGTTATGGTTTAGATTGTGCACTCAAGTGCTGTGATGGAATCAGCATAACAGTTGAGTGCGATGGGGTCCAGGAAACAACCAGCCTTAAACCTGTTAACAAAAACATCAGAAATATTTAAAAATCGTTTTATTAATTTTGGACTGTTGACAGAACGTGTCAATATGTCGACGTATATTGTGAGACAATATACTTACCATTTCATGTTATACCAAGATACCTATCCATTTAATATCTTTAAATGTATTAAGCCATTCTGAGCAATGTTTCAAATCAATGAGCGCGAGTGCTTTTTGGCTATAATGAAGTTTTTTGTATATCATTTTCATTATTGGCTGAGGACGCATTACTGTAGTTATTTTATCCATAAATAGTTTGTCAATTGACTTTTTCCAAATAATTTTGTCACCATATAAGAATGCATGATAGCACAAAGATGACAGTTGATTTGATCCATATCGCCCTCTCCTTCTTGTTTAGTTTGGCTCATTGTTTCTTTGTTCTCTCAGAGCTGCCAAGGAGGCCAAAAAGGCAAAGCAGGCAGCCAAGAAGCCTGCTGCTCCAAGTGCAAAGGTAAGATCTCAGATCATGCACAAGTAGTAGTGGTTTTTGTTTCAGTTATTTCCCTTCACCTGCTTAAAATCTAGGCTGCTATATTGTATAAATGTTATGAATATTATGGTTAAGAGTACCATTTAAGCTATTTAGCAGGAAAACCTCATGGGTTTTGTGGCAGACTGTAAAACATAATGCTGCCACAGGCTTTGAGAATCTGTCAACTGCCTGCTCCTCAGTATTCACTGGATTATTAAATAACTTCATTGTCAGTTTTAAATTGTCTAATATGGTGATAAGTAACAGGGTACTTAATGTATTTCTCCTTCTTTAGGCCTCTACCAAGACTGCCCAGAAACCCAAGATCGCCAAGCCCATGAAGATCAGTGCACCACGCGTTGGTGGAAAACGCTAAACCTGACTCATTGTTTATGGTTGTGAATAAAATTTTGTGGCTGACCATCATTTGATTTTTTTTTTATTTTAATTTTTTTAATTTTTGTGTGTAATTTGAAAACAAGGCAATGTTGCAGCAAGATCTTATTGAAAACCTTATAAAAGCTAAGTGATGCCAATATATCTAATGATCTTTCAACTGCGTCAACCTGCATTTTCACTCCAAAGTATGATCCTTTTATTGGGTTTAATGCAGTATTTTGGGAACACGGCTGCCTACTAATTTTACAAACAGGATTTGGTGTAGCAACATGGTTCAGAGTCTGAAGAGAGCAGACTGGTTGATTTTTTTTTTTTTTTTTTTGACCAAATGATTGACTGAATCTGAGTCAGTACAATCAACAGGTTACCATAAATTGTCATTTAAATTTACAAGCCAAACTTATGATACGACCTTAACGATATAAAAAATATTCTGTCATGTTTGAGGCTATAAACAAAACAAAGTCTGCGATTGATGTGGTGCGTTTTTAGTTTGTTGCCTCAGAACAACAGTGGAAGGATCATCTTTCAGCTGATGACTGTTCAACTGGTGGATGTTAGAAACCATAGTAGTGTAATCAGCAGAGGGAGATGAAGTGTCAGGTTGTCCCATGTCTCCTGACCGAAGTGAGATTTATGCTAGAAACAGTAGCTCACATCCATTATGTAGCCAGAGACCAAAACAGCTGTTCAAAGCCTCCTGCATTAACTGTTGACACCTGAAGTGTTGGAAAGTGAGTACATTTACTTAAGTACAAATTCAAGGTACTTGTACTTTACTTGAATATTTCATTTTTATGCAACTTTTCACTTCTACTCCACTACATCTCAGGTGAATTTTGTACTTTTGCTGACAGCTTTAGTTGTTACTTTACAGATTACAGTCTTTCATACCCTTCCTATCCAGTGAAAACCATGTGTCTCCAAATGTGGTCATTTTGAATGTTTCTGATAAACAAGAATTACATGTTTCTTTATGGGATGAGAAAATTCTCCTACTTCAGCTTAAACTATTTTTAAAAAAAACAACCTTGGATTAGCTGGAAAATACATCCTCAAAACTGAAAACAGCTGTTTGTCTGAGCTCATGAAAAGTTGATATTTTAGAGATTTGTGGTTCTAACAGGACAGAGACGCTACAAACATGACGATCTTATAGAATATGATGCATCGCTGAAGACTGAACTAACCAACAGTATATAAAGTAGTTCAAATGAGCTCAACCATAAACTACAGCAGTAAAATGCAACAAACAATGCAGCAGTAATATTAATCCAAAAACATCATACATAGTAGGAAAACACTCACAGTGATCATTATTCTGCAGAATGAGTACTTTCACTTTGATACTTAAGTTTTAGTTTCAAGAACATATTTTTAGGTTTTGAATGCAGCACTTTTACTTGTACTGAGTCTTCTTACAGTGTGGTATTGCTACTTATACATCGAGGATCAAAATACTTCTTCCACCACTGCACCTGAAGTACTTTTAGCACCAGACCTAATATATCTTTTAGGGATGTTTAGGGAACTAATGAGTATTTTCATTATTGATTAATCTGTTGATTATTTTCTTCGTTAAATGTTTAGTCTATAAAATCCAGAAAATAGTGTAAAATGACCTTTAGGAGACGTCTTTAAATTGCTTGTTTAGTCTGACCAACAGCCTAAAACCCAAAGGTTTTCAGTTTACTGTCACATAAAGACAAAGAAGAGCAGAAAATGATTTGGCATTTTTGTCTGAAAAATGACTTAAACGATGAATAGTTTATCAAAGTTGGCGATACATTTTCTGTCAGTTGATTAAAGGTCCAGTGATTTCTTATTGCACTCTGGTAAAGTTGGCACACTTGAGAGAGAGAGAGAGATTTAAAAATGGAGGCACCAGAGGACAAGATATCCTCGCTTTTAGTGCCTCATCTGGGTCAAGCTCCAAACATCTTTAACTTCAGTCACTTTGTTTTTGTTAACCCTGAGCTGTTCCATACTTTAAATCAGCTGTAGGTGTTAAACAGGATTTATTAGCATTACATAGCCACAGAGCCATAATGATCAAGTGCCATTTGTTTAAACAGTCAGCAGATCAAGAAATATTTCAAAGTGATCAATGCTGATTTAATAATCACTGAGGTACAGATGCCAAGACTGCAGCCAAATTATAAATAAGTAAATGAAAAGATAAAAGTGATTAATTTCAGAGACATTCCTTAAACCACGTTCAACACATATCCAAGAGTTACATTTTTGGGGGAAATTATTGCATGAGGTACGGATTGCTACACCTGAACAACTGATGATGGAAAAAAGAAGCAAAACTTCCAAAATAGTGCACAAGATATAAATCAAAAAATGTACAATCATACGACTTGTTAAACAAGAGGTACTTGTGCGTTGATGACCAACCATTCTTGAGTGTGTGTTGATTACAGTTAAAAAATGTTCTCTCTCTTTTTTTTTTCTAAAACCCTGAGGAAATTTTAAACTTAAGGAAAAGTGCACATTTCCAACAGGGACAAGAGTCTAATGTGGTACAATAATGATTATGGCATGGATGTTATGGAGACGACGTAGAGATGATGAGAAGGGGCAGGTTTGTGCCCGGTGTGAAGTCTCCCGTTCTGTCCACTGAGGAAGTGGATCGTTGGCAACAGACGAGCACTCAGGACTCTGCAGCTGCTTTATCCTGCGCCTTCAGATCCTGCTTGTACCTATTAGAGAAGAAAAAACAAGATATTATTAAGATTAAAATGCGCCTATTTCATGTGCTGCCTGATCACACTGAATAAAGAAACACACAAGAGCGGTTACAACATTTTAATCATTTCTGCTTATTATTTATTTTAATAAATAATAATAATAATAATAATCTTATTTATTTAGTTTGATTTCCTACCTAAAATCTCTCTGAACATTGTTCTTTTATAGTATAGCCACCACAATCCAGGTGAGAGTAAACCTGAGTTCATAAAAATGTTGATACTGCCTTCAGTTATTACAGAGCCGCTTAACCAGCAGCTGTGAGTGCTGTGGACACTTTTTGCCCCGGGTTTCATCTCTCAGGCTAAATACAGGTTGCCCTGCATTACAATCCTTCCTAATACACCCACTTGCAGTATTCGTGAGTTGTCAAGTGCATATTAATGTGAGATATTTCCAGTAATTGCCACAGTGCCCGAGTTACGACAGAAAGTGTGTGGAAGTTTGTAGTTTTAAGGATGTCCCGTGATTCACGCAAATACAAATACTGTACATGGCACAATCGGGCTCAGGTGATTTGTTGTAACAAATAATCAACCGTACAGTATTTCAGTATTTATAATCAGGTGACAGTAAAAAATGCACATTCAGGAGCTGAGAGGAGTTATACAATTAATACAGAAATGAAATCAAGTTATCTAGAAGCACATACAGTAGGTGCACTGTACAAAAAAGAGACATAACTTGATATTATTTTGATGGTTTCTGTCTGATGATATTTTTTAAGGATGGAACATAAATCTCAAAATCCAGCAGTAGACCCTGGTGGATTACGGGATACACCTAGCTCTTAATTTCACACTTCCCCAAGTCTTCATAGTCATTCATTGAGCTTTACTCTTTGTGGCAAACGTTCAGTCAACAAAGCACACATGAAAATTACTGTGTGTTATACATTTACTTCAGCTCTTACTTTATCAGCTGCACTGCACTTAGTCCAACATTAACTTTATATTCAGCAGTGAGTAAGGAATACTGCTACTGTACACTTATCTTGCATCACTTATTATAACTGATCATTAAACTGGTTCTAACTGAGATAATAAGGTCACATAATTCATTTGTCAATTATATTGTAAATTTACCACCAAACACACAAACCTCCAGATCCTGTAGAGCTGGGAGCCTCCTGCACTGCCGACAAAGAAGTTGACACAAAACAGGTTCCAGTTCTTCGGGATTATGACCAACGAGTATCTGGACCAGATCAGGCCTGGAGGAGAAGGACAACAGTGGGAGTGAAGGTTATGCACACTAATGGTAAACCAGCTGCGGCTCATGACAACAGTCTATGTTTTTTCAAAAGAAAAACAGATAAGATTTGTTTGAGGAAACATTGCAAATCAGACAACCTTTCGCACAGATTGGTCAAATTCTCTCTGAACACTGAACTGAAAAGATAAAAAACAAAACAAATCCACTGACAAATTCACAGCCACATGTTTTGAAAACTCTAGACCAAGATATCTGAAGTGTATATTATTTACTTATAATATAAAAAGGTACAGGGAGCACAGCAATATTTTCCCCACATGAATTTTAAGCACAGGACAGATAACTCAAATCAGCTGGATCTCATCTTGCCTCACCTGTGGCTGTCAGCACTGCAGACTGGGAGACACTGAGTTTGTCTGCTGGTCGAGTCATATCAGCCAAACCAGCTGCAACCAAACCCTGTAGAGGTGAAGAGACTAAACTGTATTTACTGTACATTAACAGATTATTTTAAATTGATAAGACTAATGATTATGCCATGGTGACAGGTGAAGCCCTTTATGTTTAGACAACACAACGTGCATTGATTGAACAGACCGCCATGAACAGATAAGCAACATGTGACGAGGGGGGGTGCATGTAGATAAAGCTTACTGGTCTAAAGTGTACTTAGACAAATTAAACAGGTTAAACTGTGTGAAAATGTACTTACCCATTTAAACATCGGGGCCCAGAAGAAAACTGTCTTTGGACCTAATAAAAGTAATAAAAACAGAAGAAAAAAGAAACATGAAAAAAGACAGTTATGTTAAAACAATGGATTTTAATTTATTTGGTTTAAATTCAGAGTTTTTCAAGGTTTTCTCTCTGAGGTAAATAATCTGCCTGCTGGGGTTTTCTAATGGGCGTAAAGATGAAACCTAATTCCATACAGTCAAACAGCCTGAGTATCTGTGTAATAGATACCGGGACACATCAGTGTGCCCAAACGCACTAGAGGCAGACTCAAATAAATGTCATTAGCTCTGCATTGTTTGCTTTATAACAAGAGGAGGAAAAACTTGAGGAAATGTAAAAAGCTGCTGGTCTAGAATCTACTGTAATATAACAATATTTCCAATATTGATGCAAATGTTTGCAAAAATCACAAGTAAAATCACCAACCTGATCATATTAAACTCTTCAAAGACCTCAAGAACTAATTTAGCTAGTTTTTAGTCACTCAAGAAGAGAGATTTGTAGACGCCATGAGGATTTTTTATTTGTAAACAAAACAATCAATTGATTAATCAAGAAAATAATCTGCAGATTAATTGAATATGAAAATATCATCAGTTGTAGCTACACAAGTTAATAAAATACCACATGGCAATTGTGTTGGTAAAGCGTGGCTCAAATTCTTATCGAGATTAAGATTTTTTAAATTTTTTTTAATGGCAATACCTCTGAACTCCTCTCAAACCCCGAACTTCACACCACAATAAAACTTCAGGACAACAAAATGTTGCAAAGCAATAAACAAAATATATCATCCATACCACTGAACACCAATAAACGTGCTCAGCCCTTGAAAATATGAAATTTAGTAGTTCAAGTATGTTATTGATTGATTGATTTTATCTATGGATTATCAGACACAGAAAAAAAATAATCCAAAGGATAACATGTTAAAGTGAAAACACTTACTTCCAACATGGTCCCAAGATGTTAAAAGACAAAAGAAAACACAAAGAAGTGCCAGACATTCAACATAAAAACTAAACAACACAATCCTGTCATGCACATTTCATTATAAACCTGTTACCCTGTTCCATAAAAAAGCCCTAACCTGACTTCTATAAGCCCCTCTCATGTTTAAAAACTCGATGTGTAGAGGAAGGCTGTTCCACAACATGGCACCAGGGTAGAAAAATGACCTTCTGGCTATTATTCACTCGAGGCACTTTACATGAGCGCACACCAGCGCTGGTCCTATAGTTATGCTGAGTATGGACCATTGTTATCTGAGACAATAAGTATTGAGGAACAAACCCTAACCCAGTAATAACCAGTTGATATTACATAATATTGTTTGATACATTGAGGTTTTCTCCTTAAGATAGTTAGTTCATCTTCCTACCAGGCTTTTGTTAAAAGATCAGACGTAAAACCAGACAGTCAAGTCCAGGTATCTGTGTGACAGATACCTGGTATCAGAAAGTCGCCCTTGACAACTGGAGCTCCAGTAACCTTACACAGACAAAACAAAGACCAGACTGTCCCCTGTTACTCCTTAATCTCAGTACCCTCTAGTTAATATCAGTGTCAAAGAGAGCTGAATGTGTGTGCAAGTTGTACTTACTGAACAAGAGAGTTTATTAGGTACGCCAAATAAAAATAATGCAGTCTAATGCAATAAATCCTCCCTTCATGAGGGTTATAGGCTGTCGTTTGTGGTGCTGTTGAATTGTATCATAATATAGTGGGAGGTGTTTGTAATATATTTAGTCTGCCCTCATTTATAGAAAGTGTGTTGACAAAATATGAAAGGTAGGATTTATCGCAGGGCTGTTGTATTACACTGAATGAACCTGAGCTAGGTGTAAACTAGCAACTGAGTGTAGAAGTTACTTCAATGGTCAAAATTGTTTCACAAGATTTAGACAAATGAAAAAAAGCTATAAATCACGATTAGAGCTTAAACAATAAGTCGATTAAATGGAAAAAGTGATTCAGCAACAATTTTGACAATCGATTAGCCCTTTAGAGTCATTTAATGAAGCAAAAAGGGCAAATGTTTTTTTAGCTTCTCAAATGTGACGATTTGCTGCTTTTCTCTGTTTTATATCATTTTAAATAGAATATGTTTGAGTTTTGGACTGTTGGTCAGACAAAGCAAGACATTTTGAAGACGTCACCTTAGGCATTCAGTACTTATGATCATTTTTCACTTTTTGACATTTCATAGACACAACAATTAAGCTAAACAATAAGAAGAAGATTATTAATAGGTAAATGAATAACTGTTAGATGCAGCCCAATTAGAATTAATAGCACCATTATCAGATCAGATTTAACTTGTGAGTAAGTCAAGACTCCTGTATGATTTTCCACATCATACTGTAAATATGCCTGGTGTTTGGATAAACGTTCTTGTGACTGAAAATACGTCCTACTCCATGCAAATGTCATTGTCCATTTTCAAGTTAACTTATGTACAAGTTAATAAGATGACAATAACATGACAATCGTGCTGGTTAAGGAGTAAATTTTGATAGTTTTTTTTAAGGCAATACCTTTGAACTCCTCTCAAACTCGGAACTTACTACCCCAATAAACTTCTTGGCTTTAGGACAAACAGAGCTATAAACTTTCTCTGCAATAAACTCACAGACTGAGCTGCTAAGCTCGTGTTACATTAAAACAGAGACTTTCATGCAACTCAGACATTCAGAATTGTTTTATCCTCTACAAGTTAGTGCATCCACATCACTTCCACCATGTGTAACAGCTGGACAGAGCCCACATCAGTCACCCACTACCACTACCAGTACCAGTACCAGTACCACCACCACCAAGACCAATAACAACAACAACAGAGAGACAGCACAAACACAACACAGACCCAGCCTGCTAATCAAGAAGCTGGATGATAAACTCTACATTACCTGCCGGGTGGTTGTATAGAGGTCTCAGTTTGGCCGGCAGCATATGCTCGATCCTGTCCAAAATCCTGTGGTAGGACACTCTCAGCGCAGCCATGACTGTAGATGTTCTGATGGAAATGAAGACAATTTGAATTTGAAGCTAGCTCGGGAAACGGTTAGCTAGCTAATGACCTTTCTTATAAGCCACAGAATAAAAAAACTAAAACGTTTCTTTTCGCCTGTTTGCACGATGTTGTCAAATAAATAAATGACAAGTCGGTTTAACGATAGGAGTGGATGCTACTGTCCTACTGTCGACCTTCCCCCGGCAGCACTATGACCATGCTAGCACTGGTAGCATCTCGATAGCTTCTGTCTGACCGACACGACGAGGTGACTTTCTGTTCAACTCAACCTACCGCGGAATGGGCGGGGTTACACGTTTTCTCTATCCTCATTGGTCTGCATGGTCAGAACCACGATATGATTGGTTCAGATAGGATTGTTACTTTTTGTGCCCGGCGTATCCCTACTGGGTGTCTCTTGGACCACTAATTTTGCAGAAAAAATGTATTCAGAGTTGAAGAGCGATCTTCAACATTATAAACCAGAAAAGATAATAACTTCGAGCTGTCTGTTATAGACGCCAACCAATAGTTTGAATGTAGATTTTAAAAAATGATTTCATTGTATTTTGTTGTAAATGTTATGTTGAACACTTTTGTTATGAAAATGGAATTTCATTTTAATCAAGTTTTGAATTTTGTTTTATGGGTATATTTTCTTTGCATCCAACAAGACCACAAGACAAACAAAGATAATGCGTAGATATGAGGACCCCCAATCTTTGTTAAGTTGAAAAATTGTAACAATGGACAGAGTTTTTTCCAGCAGCATAATAGAGTTGTTGAGCAGGACTGGATCACCAAATGGGCAAAGTGGGCAAGACTTACTAGAGTAAAATATCAACAGTAGCAGGTCCTGTATTACAACCTAGTCTTGTGGCCCTGTCATAAAGAGGAGCCCTGTGGAGAAAAAAGTTTCATAACAGGGCCCAACAGTCAATTTCTGCCCTGGAGGCCCCTAACAGGTTAATCCAGCCAACCAGCTCTGTCATTGAGGACTCACAGCAGTGCATGTTGTTAAACGACCTGCCTGGTTTTCCTTCAACTTTGAATAAAATGACGTCTTGCATCTGTACAAGGCTGGATTACCACCAAGCATGTAACTGCTAGACCCAACATGACTGCTAATTATAGCAATAAAATCTCAGCAAAGGTTTCCTGCATGACACACAGAGATTGTTTTAAGCTTACAGTACTATAGGTAAATTAACTAGATCTTTATCAGTCCAATCAAATTAGGCTGGTATAGACATTCACTACATCACACAACTCTAACATTCATACCAGTTTTTTTGCATTTTTGTAGATCAGTTACCACAAATCATGCATTTTATTTACTATTTCACTCTAAAAAATAATACATATTTTTTCAGATGTTTTAACATGTTTTTCTGACCTCTCAGGCAAAGTTTTGACCCTCAATAAACTTCATAGTGTTAACAGGATGTGACACGTGATGAAGATTATGTTAAACATCCCGGTGAAATGAGCGTTTTAAATGTTCAGCTTATATTCACATGATTGTTTAACTGATGCCAAACAAAAGGTAGATTCTACAAGATCAAAAATGCAGACACCATAAGCAGAAACAGAAAATAATCTCTTAATTGTCCTCTCACTTATAAACTGGAGTTATTGCATTCAATAATCCTATAATTTCTACAAACTCTAAAAGCTCTATTCTAAAGATGGCAAGTAATCTTCAGTATCGATTGGTATGCAGATTGCTGCCTCAAGAAAACATACTGTATGTTCCCAGACCCTTAACCTTGTTTTTTTTAATGTCATCAGTCTGCTGTGTGTGATAATGGTGTTGAAACTCATTTTATTCCACGTCCAAGCATCTGAAAGTCAAACTAAACAAAGCTCACTCCGCCCCGGCAGCTGTTTGGCTTCTCAAAACGAGCGTTACTATCCTCTCTGTCAAATCACGTAGTTTATCGCGTTGTTTGGACAGCTGTCCGCTGTCTCCATGCGCTGTCTGCTAGAAGAAATAAACCAGGGTAGGCTAGCAGGACAGATAGTTAGCAGCGCACAGAGCAGGAGTACAGTCAATGTAAACTCCGGAGGACAGCGGAGACAGGACAGGAACGAGTCTTTCACCTCCAGCAATGCAAACGTTGAGTGTCGCAGCTAGCTAACGGTAACAGTTAGCGCTGTCCCGACACACAGGATCTCGATGGCCAAACCGAAGCAACGATAAATAAAAGGCGACATCAACAGGAACGGGTTAGCTTAGTTTCAATGTTATTGTTAATTAAAAACCACATATGGTCACAATGTCCTGCTCTGGCAATCTGGTTTGGGATGTAAATAAACGCTTAATTGGATACAACGAGCCGAACACCATCAGGACCAACTATCTAGGTAAGAATAAAACAAGCCTCTTTAATGCTAACGGTAAAGTAGGTGATATCACAAGAAAACATGTACTGTTTTAACACTGTCTCTGGCAGGTAACTCAGTTCATCTGCTGAATCAGATGACAGCTAGAGCCAACATGACTGTGCCCAAATCTCTCTATTATTTGTTTAATAACAACAGAGAGCTGCTAAGTTACTCCTACAGCAAAGTCCAGTGTAAATACAGCAGTTACCGCCTGTACATTTAATTTAGTAGCATCCTCCCCTATCGATGTGAGAGTCCAGAGCTAAAGCGCTATATAGTTGGGATTAAATGTTATGTATAATCCTTAATAGTACAGCTCACTGTGAGGTAATAGCATGAGCAAAATCATATGTATCTCCTCATTCAGAGATGGATTGCTGTGCAATCACAAGGTAACAGATTGTGCCATAGATGATGTGCAGCAAAGCAACCATACAGGCTACATCACCTTGTACATTATATGTAATTGAGCTCTAAAGTTTAGCCCTAAAATGGCGAAAAAGAACTGAGTTAAAATCAGGGATCAATCATGTAATGTATCTATGAAGGCCTAGTGCATTATAAAGTGCTTTGCAGGAATTTGTAGGCTGTAGAAATAAAACAGTGTAACAAAGTGCTCAACATTTAAAACATGCTCACAGCAACATACAGCTTTGTCATATAAACAACCACAAGTCTGAACTACCAGAATGAGAACAGTTGCAGGGTTAACAGGTCTGTAAATTGCCTCATAGGAATTATTTTTCACCTTTTTCATTTGTGAAAATGGTGTTTTATTGTAAAACTTCCTTCCTTGAAAGATTTGCTGCCTATATATGATCATGGCAATGTAACATGTGCCATGTAGTTTAAGTCCAAGTGTATCCCAATTGAAAATAATCTTTGTAACCTTTAAGAAAAATACATCACAGAAACAAATTCAACATTTTGATAGTATACTAAGGAAAAACAGACATGAGAATTGTTGAGTCAAGTAAGGAAATATGGAGTAAATATTATACAGCATAGCAAGCCAGTATATCAAAAGACTACTAATTGTTTATTATTTTCAAAATAGAAACACAGCATTGAATAAATGGGAGGCGGCTGCTTCAGTAATAATCTCTTTGTTGCGGCAAATCTAATGACTTGTTAAACACATTTGCAACAAGTACAAATAGTATTTGATTCATCCAATTTCCATTTATTAAAACATATTTTAAAAGCTTGTCATAAAAGAAGATATCATGATTTATTGACAGGTTATTATGGAACTTCTAAATAAGGGCGTTTGTTGATATACTAGGCTCCTTGACAGATTCAGTCAATGTATGAGTGTGCAAAGGTAGCTGTGTCATGTGGTTTAGAAGCATTTACACAGTTTTGTTTTTCGTTTAGGTTTCGTATCTCCACTTGTGATTTGGGAATCGTAACTAGTCACTAGTCTGAGTTTTCTTGCAGTGATCGTCCTATTTAGCGAGATATCTGGATAGAAGTCATTTTTCTGTGTCTCTGTGTTTGTAGTGAGAGAACAGCGTGGCAAAACAACTCTGTAAACAGAGGACAGTGCTGCTGGCACACTGCGAGACACAGAGGTTTATAAGACCTGTCTGCAATGTGGCCTGTCAAACAGTCCGCTCCTGACAGTGGTTGAATGAAGAGTTATGAGCCTGTAGAGGTGGGGCAGGTGCCACAGAGGTTTAGTCAGTGCTGCATTTAGCTTGACTGAGATATGGTTGGAGCTGTTATTGTGTACGGGTAGAGGATACATGCAGTGACGCGTGGTTCAGAGCTCTTATAGGATATATTTAGCTCCAAAAAGGGGGATGGGGGCAATAAGTAGTGGTCGACATTAAATTCCAACAGAGACACTTCCGGGGAGGTTAAAGAAAATTTGTCTGTATCGCAGGGCTTTCCTCAACCTTAAGGTAGATTAAAGTATTAATAATGACATTGGATCCTATTTTACATGATGACGGGAGACTCCAAAAATCACAGAGTAACCTCGAATAAAACGACTTAATACATTTAGCTGGCATGGCTGGATCCACTTTGGCGTTTAGCTCCTTATTTCCATATAACTGGCCAAACAAACAGGCTTTGTATTGTCAATGTGTGAATTTATCTGTTAGTCAAAATTAATCTCCTAACTATTTAGATAATCAATTCATTGTTTGAGTCATTTATTAAATGTATGTGTCAAACATTCTCTGGTTCAAGCTTCTCCAATGTGAGGATTTGCTGCTTTTTCCTGTTTTATATGTAATTGTAAATTAATATCTTTAGAGTTTTGGACTGTTGGTTCTGCTCTGGCAAATTGTGATGTGATGTGGCTTTTTTCAAAAATGGCAGCCTTTTTATAACCAAAACAATGAATCGATTAATAAAAAAATAAAAATAAAAAAAGAAGAAGCAAACGATTAACCGTTATAAATAATAATGTGTTGCAGCTTGAGATACAACATGACATTACATCGCCTGCACGACAATATTCACATGCCCATCTTTAACCAACATGTTTACGGTCCCTCGTTTTGAAAAATTCTTTTGTACCAAAAGTTGGTAAATATTACATTTGTTGTAATTCACTTTTTAACACAACAATATCTCACATGACACATTATATCTAGTGTGAGCAGTCTGATCATGACTGTAGTGGGAGTATTTTCATATTATTAGGCAAACATTTTGATATGTGGCATTATTACTATTAGTCCTTAGTAAATACTTCTTTTCGGACTCCTGCAACACTAATAAAACCTGTCAGTGCAAGTCAAAGCGCTCGATTGGATACACTTCACCTTTCGCAACGTCTCTCTCTGAGATGTTTGATTACTCGAAAAAGAGTAATTTATCTTTCTCACAGTGAACCAGTAGCATTATTTACTGGCTGCATGCTGTTTTTTTATAATGTGTGCATGTTCCAGGGCCCCGCTGGACCTTTCTCCTGGAGGACACTATTGCTGTGTCCCAATTCAAATTGTAGTCAGTATGTACTACACTAAACGTAATAAGTAACTGTTTTTGCAGTTACTATACAAGAAATCAACATACTGAACCATTTTATACTTGCACAAAGTTAATAAGAGGCAGCAAAATGTTGGGTTTTTTTCAGTTATTTTTGTTTCACCACCATCCACAGCAAGTTTTTATTTTTATCAGCTAAGAGCAGCTCCTCCATTTCCCATTGCATTGTGGGAGAATAATGTCAACAGCACACTCAAAGATGAAGTGTTTTTTTCTTTTTTAGTCTGCATGCTGATTGTGTTGAGTACACTGAATTCACTTTCACAGTGTGGACACACCGCAACACAAAACCTGTTCAGAATTAGTGTGGGATGCAGCTCTTGACTTAAAAGTGATAAAGCATTTCATCACAAGATAACTAATAACATTAAAACGTAGTTATTTTCGTCTCTCCCTCAGTTTAAAGTGGAAATCACAACAGAGTTTCAGGCTCACTTTGGAGTAGAGGGTGACAGAGGAGGGGATTTTCACTTCCGTCCCGTCTCTCGTGTTGTGTGGTTGCAACATGGATGTATAATAAGTGGATACGGCGCCGCCGCTCAGGGGAAAAATTCCCCTGTGGCCCAAAAAGCATTTTCCCTATAGGCCACCATTGTAAGAGACGTCTGTAAAACTGTTGACAGGACACCTCTAACTGCAAATTAGTTCAGTTATGACTCTTTCTATTATGAATTTTTGATCCATGGATGTTTTATATTTGTAAAACTTTCCTCGAGCCGAGAACAGCAATTTTAAAATTTGTGACATCATCACAATGTAAAGTCTATGGGCCGAGCGGGAACTTGCGGGCGGGGCCGACGGGGGGAAACATTACTGTGCATATTCAGTGGGCTGCATAATCTGGAAGTAAACCCAGAAGCTAGAAACTTTTTCAGCGTATAGGCCAGGCGAGTAATTCTCATTGGACTGATCTTTGGGTCTGACATCCAGTTCTTATAATACATCCATGGGCTGCGACCAACCAGCATCTAGCTACCACAGCAGACAGGAGACAATTAAAAAGATTTAAAAAAGACAACAGAACGACAAGCATTATGTTCAAAATAAAAACAATAGTGTATATTCATATTAGAACTGCATATTTACTGTATATATAAAAACTGACCTATTGTTATGATGATTCCCGTCCCACTCGCTCCCATTTTTTTTCCTGTCCTGTCCCAGTCATGCGATGAATTTTGAAATTGACTCTCATCCCGCGGGAATCTCAAAAAAATGTCAGCCTCTACTTAAAAGCGAATTCATCAGTGTCAGTGTTTCACTCAGATCCTTTCCTTTTCTGTCTCCCACAGTTCTTTATTATTGATAGGATGAGTAATAACTCTTTAAAGAAGTGTGATACACCAGCATATCATCCTGAAGCTGCATCATTAACAGTGAAGGAATGATTGATCCAGAGATCAAAATCACAAATTTTTCACAACTGAGTTAGTGTTAACTCACAAATCCCCAGTGGATCTTACTTTTTTAGTGTTTCGTGTGTTTTATTGTCACTTCATTTTCAAAGCAGAGGAAACGTTTCTTGGTGATTCAGCAGAAAGACATCCACAAAAACAAACTGAACTCATATCAGAATGCCTTTGTTATTGATGACGATTGACCCATTTGCAAGAACTGACAATTAGACCACTTTTTCCTGCATTTACAGTCTCATCTTACAGCAGCACGGACCTTTTCTCCTTTCTCTTCTTTATCCGTTGGCGTAAGCAAGTGCAAGGGAGGCCTCCTCTTCATGAATAATACAGTACATGCTACGGAAATACCAGTCCACAGAAGTTAGGCTTAACTAGAATGAAGTGAAGTGATAGGTAGGTAGATAAGAAATAAAGCTAGGAAATTACATTTGTATTTTATTTAATTTAATCTATTTTATTCCATTTTATCTCATTTTTAAAATGTCCTTTTATTCTATCATAATTCTGATTTTTATTGCTTATTGTTTTGGATGTAATCATAATCCTGACATTATTTCACAGTTGTTTTCTCTCTTTTCAGGTAGAAGAGAATTTGTCCAGAGGCTTAAACTTGAAGGGACTCTGAATGTACATGATGGCTGTGTAAGTTTGTTCTTTTTATTTGTTTATGTCTAAGAAAAAAGTAAATGTTTGTGTCGTCTTGCAAAAAACAAACAAACACATGGTGCCACTTTTCCTCCATCAGCCTGTGAAGCCTCAGTGTCTCTGACTTCAGTCCAGCTGGTTAATGCCTCTGAGAAACCTGAAGCTGACATAACAGTCACACGTCCTGTCACACTATCAGCCAGGCCATCAGTCCGTCCAAAACATCAAAACAACCACAGCGTAGCTCAGTCCCAGCAGAGCTTCAGTTTAAAACCTGCCCTTTCTCATTTTTATTGCTCTTTTATTTACCGGTATGTACTTATAGGCAAGCTGAGATATTCTATGTTAACATTATGGATTGTTAGAGGCAGGAAACTATTAGTAGCTTAATCAGTTAGCTGATCAACAAGTAAATAAATGACAATTTTGGTTATTAAACATTTAAGTCGTTTATTGAGTAAAAACACAGATTTATTATCTGTTCACATGTTTTTAGAAGCTGGTTTTTTGAAAGCAATGTGAAGATTCCCTTTGTGCTCTGGTAATATGTGATGGATATTTGTCATTATTCTTGAATCTTTATAGACTATTAATCAACGATATAATCAACAGGTTAATCAGTATCCTCTAAGACAAAGATGTTAGCCCATTATACGTTTTTCAGTTTAGATTGGATGATGTTGCATCTTTTCTCCACAGAGGCTTTCAAAAGGAAGTCATAGATCATAGAGACTAAAAGGGTTATGAAGAAGATGGGTGCTCCATCTACTCTATAGAATACTATATATATATGTGTATGTGTGTGTATGTATATATATATGTGTGTGTATGTATGTATATGTGTATGTGTATATATATGTATATATGTGTATGTGTTTATATATGTGTATGTGTATATATATGTATATATGTGTATGTGTTTATATATGTGTATGTGTTTATATATGTGTATATATGTGTATGTGTTTATATATGTGTATATATGTGTATGTGTTTATATATGTGTATATATGTNTATGTGTGTGTGTGTATATATATATGTATGTATGTGATTCAGATCAATTGCAACATACAACTTGCCGTTGTTTGTCAAAGAAGGAGATTTACAGTATATTTGCAGTCAACAGAGTAAAAAATATAAGATTTAGGAAACATTCAAATATGACATAAATGAAGACTGCTCTGCCTCTACATTACACAAGATACTCAGACCTGTGTTGTTGGGTTTTTTTTTAAAAGGCGTAATGATACTCTATATTTAGATCACCTCGTCCCCTCTTTCATCACGATTAACCTGCACTCCAGCACACAGGCTGATGTTCAGATGATGTGCAGTTTGCCCGAAATCGATTTGAAATGTGTTATAAGACCAAGCCTTGAGTTCACTTTACAGGATGCGGTAAATGGACAGATGTGCCCGTACAGGCTCTGTAATTTCCCTGATTGCTGCGGAGCGAGTCTGTGGAAATGACGAGCAACAGTGTGATGATGAAACTGCAACAAGCAGTTGTTAATGAAATATTGATCCACAGTGACGGCAGACAGTGAACTGAATGTTCTGCGCTGTTCTTGTGCTCTGCTTTACATTCATGGATGGATTTCAATTAGGTTAAATGTGAGACTATAATTTAATGGTAATGTCAGTTAGTTGAATGTTAATGAAGGTGTTAATTAAAGTAATTTGAAGTGGACAAGAAAATATAGATTTTCTCTGCTGCCAAACATCTTAGCGTGTGTACGCACTGCACGAATTTCATGCTTCTAAAAGTGCTCCATTTTTCAACTCTCCTTTAGATCAGTTTTGTTATGTTACATGTAAACTAAGGCCACAAATAATGATTCATTTCATGATCAGTTAATCTCTAGCTTCATCTTTTAGAGATGTGGTTCCCAACCTTTTTTGCTTGTGACCCTTTGAGACAAACCGATGTCCTACTTGTGACCCCGAGTCGCCACATGGTGCATGTTTCTGTGTTGTGAGTAGTTCAGTTGATTTTTTTTTGGTCTCAGACTGTTTCATTTAAATCATTTTAGAGGCCTGAAGTGGTGAAACTACACAGCATTTCACAAAAAAAAGCACAGATGAGAGAAAACTCGGACAAATAAATTCTGTGTAGCAAAAATGATAATCATCTCATGAGGAGGGTCCAGACCCCCAGGTTGGGAACCACTGGTTTAGTCTCCATAAAATATCAGAAAATTGGGGAAAAGTGACGCCTTCAAATCTCTTGTTTCTTAACAGTTTACAATCATATAAAATGAAGAAAATCAGCGAATATTCACATTTGAGAAGCCGGAATCAATGAATGTTTCGCATTTTTGCTTAATAAATTAATTAATTTCTCTCTCCGCAGGTCAACACTATATCCTGGAACGACACAGGTGAATATCTCCTGTCGGGGTCAGACGACACCTTTTTGGTTATCTCCAACCCGTACAACAAAAAGGTAGGGCGCACTTTACCACAATAAAAGGAGGTAAATGAACTGTTGTCTGTGAATAAAAAGCAGATGAAGCCGACTTTCTTGAACCTGTGCTTGTCATTTTACCACTTGTAGCTCAGATGGCATGAGAGTATCGGGAGCTGGTGCCCTTTTCTCTTAAAAATGATTTTAAAAATATTTCTTTAACTCAAAGAAAAGCCAAATTGTCAAACCCAAAACCTGTCAGCAACAAGCCAAGCAGCTGGTGTTCTGGGTCCCTCTCAGAAACCCTACAGGTACAAACAGGATGAGTCATGTTTAGTTTAGCCACTTCACATCTACCTTGTTTGGACCAATTACAGGAAGTTCTGGCAGGCTATCGTCACAACCGGAAAAAGGGAAAAACAACGCAACAAAACAAAATGAGCCGCGGTAGCACATGAGGAGAGGATGGGAATCTGTTCATTCATTTTTCTCCATTCATTAAAACTGCGATAGAAGGCTACCCGCCGAAGTGACAACACGCCGACATCAGACACACGCCCATTTACAAACAAATCAATTGCAAGTATAGGGAGACGCCGGTCAAGTATATGATGATGACAGGACGTAGGTACACATATAGTATATAAATATATACTAAATGTATATAGTCACATATAGTTCTTTAGTGTATTTGCATAATTGCAATTTGAAACCAAAACTAACCAGATCAAATGTATACCATGTAACAAAAACGCAAACCTTGGTTTGGACTTTCAGGTGTGAAAAGGCCCTCAGTGTGTGTTTAGGTGTAGTGTGGTTCAGGTCGGAGTAAGGACCTGGGAGGATGTTGAGATCTCCGTTACCTTCGTCTGTTACTTCCCCTTCAGCCATCATGTGTTTTTGGTTTTCCTTTCTCAGGTCAAGAAGTCCATACGTTCAGGTCATCGGGCGAATATCTTCAGCGCTAAGTTCATGCCGCACACCAACGATCAGGAGATCATCTCCTGCTCCGGGGACGGCATCATCTACTACACCCACACTGAGAAGAGTGCTGAGCACAACAGACAGTGCCAGTTCACCTGCCATTATGGGACAGCTTATGAGGTACTGGACAAGAGAAACATTTCACATGTCTTTCTCTCACGGTTTCTGTTTCCTAACCTCGGCCTCCCTTTTGTTTTGTCAGATTATGACGGTACCAAATGACCCCTACACGTTTCTGTCATGTGGGGAGGACGGCACGGTACGATGGTTTGACCTTCGCACGAAGACGAGCTGCACTAAAGAAGACTGCAAAGATGTACGGTGACAGCTGTGATGTTTTTTCTCCTTTCAGTTGGTGATTCATCGTGCATTGACATGGCGGACGGGGGTCTCAGGATCACTAATATCTGGTTACTAGTTAATTAGTGAGGATCAGCTAGTCTTTTTTGTTGTGGAAAAACTGGCACGTTGTGAGCGGTAATGTTCTGGGGGGTTTTTTCAGGTTACTGGTCTTGACCTTTAGTTCTTTAAAATGTTTAGTACATAATTGTGTGTAATGCACATTTTCTTCTGAATTACTTCCGAAGTTTTATAAATTCAAAAATGGGTCTAAAAAAAGTTTAATTGGCCAGAATGTTTTTGTATTTCTATTTCAGTCAACCTCCTTTATTTTATTTATATGTTTTTTGCTTTTTGTCGATATATCTTCGGCTATTATTATTATTGGCTTTTGGAATTGTCATTAATTTGGGATTGATGATGTTCCAAGCATTCATCTCCCACATTTCCTACATGTGTCCTCAGCACTGTTCTCGTCACAAACGACTGTCTCTGGAGTAATTCAGAAAACACTTCTTCTTGTGGGAGCTGAGTGCCTGGTGTGTGTGTGTGTCTGTGTGTGTGTCTGTGTGTGTGTCTGTGTGTGTGTCTGTGTGTGTGACAGAGAGAGAAGCTGTTCCCTCTAGATTGTGTTGCATCTTCTCGTATTTCATGCTGGAGATCAGTACCTGTGACCTTAAAACTGTCAGAGTAGTTTTACCAGACTCTGTTACCTTCCCCCTCTTAATTATCCTACAAGCTGTGGACATCCCCAGCTATAAAATTCAAAATCCAGAGAGGATCATTTTTCTGAATTGCTTAGCCAGACCTAACTGTCCTCAAATCTATATGACTGTAAATACTGATTCTTAAAGCGCCACCTCTGTTGGTGCTGACTTTAGAATCGGGCTCGTGGACTTTAGTACCAGCAGAATTTACTTTATAATTTGGCTTTTTGAAACTTTACCTAATTGTGTTTGATTTGATTTCAGGACATCCTGATAAACTGTCGAAGGGCAGCGACCTCTATATCCATTTCTCCCCTGGTGCCGTACTACCTGGCTGTTGGCTGCTCTGACAGCTCAGTGCGAATATACGACAGACGCATGCTGGGCACCAGAGCGACAGGTAAACTGTGCTGCACGCTCACATCACCCACACAGCTTCTTCTGTCTTTGTTTATGTTGATATAGTAGATTCACGTCACCTTTTAGGCTTTTTGAAGTTTGAATTCAAAGCATCAAATATTGAGAATCACAAGTTAAAGTCACTCCAGATGTTTAAAAGGGATCCACAAAGGCAATTTGTATTCAAATTTACCTTCATTTTTGTTGGCTTAGAATACGTCTAATTTGCCTTTACAGTTATTAGCTGATATTTAATAAGTCAAGCTGACAGATGGAGGTAATGAAGCGGGCCTGAGAGGTTTCTCTGTGGCTTTTGAGTCCCATCCTGCTGTGCTGTGTCTGGTCCCCTGTGGGAGCCGTCTATTGTTAGATGTTTACATGAATATGATTTCATCCTCTTCTTCTGAAATGCTCCTGACAACTAGAATATATTACAAACTTTATTTAAAGAGCATCCTTCATATGAAAACAAAAGAAAGGAAAGAGCAGACAATTTAAACAACAGTTAAGGCAAGGCAAGTTTACAAGGCATTTTAAAGTGCTTTACATAAGACATTAAAAGACATTAAAGACACAGTGGAATAAAAAAAGATTCTTGCCAAATATGTGTGTTTTTATATCAAAAATCCCTCTTTTATCTTCATGTAAAACATTAATATATTTTTGATGACTTGAACTTGGGATCATACAAATTTATCCAATCAATGTAATTTAAAACCGCACTTGGAAGTCAGTTGGCTAAAACCTCTAAAAATTGAACAGAAGAATTTTTAAAAAAGAAAAAATTGAATAAAACAGATGAAATAGGAGAATAAAAATGACAGCGCAGCTACAGTGAAGTGCCAGATGTGAATGAATAGTCCCAAATATAATTTAATAAAAGGCAGTGGCAAACGGAGATGTTTTAAGCCTCGATTTAAAAGAGCTGAGAGTTGTTTTCTGGGAGTTTGTTCCAGGTATGTGGTGTATAAAACCTCAATGCTGAATTTTAGACTCAGAAAGCAGATGATCTGAGAGCTCTGGACAGTTCACAGCGTAGCAGCAGATCAGAGATGTATTTTGGTCCATGTACTATATAGTACTATTTTAAAATCAATTCCTTGACACACAGGAAGTCAGTGCAAAGGTCTGAGAACTAAATGGTAAATTTGAAACGGTTCCCAAAGCGCTGTACAGTAATCTAAGCTTTTTAACAGTAGTCTAATTCACCCAATCACACACACATTCACACACCAATGGGGACACAGCTGCCATGCTGGCCTCCACCGGGGGCAACTTAGGGTTCAGTGTCTTGCCCAAGGACACTTCGACATGTGGACAGGAGGAGCCGGGATCGAACCACCAACCCTGGGGTTGATGGACAACCGCACTACCCTCTGTACCACAACTATATTGATGCAATCTATTTTCTAATGCCTTCAAAAGAGGAAGGAGGTAAAACCAGAATAAAACAATAAGTCAAAATGAAAATGGACTTGTAATAACAGATTATGGGTAAAAGCAAGGCTAAAAAGATGAGTTTTTAACAAGAGCATAAAAGCATCAGTTGATATTGATGTCCTCAGATTCAGAGGCAAAGAAATCCACAATCTGGGTCCAAAGCTTTGTCCCAGTTTTTGGTGCAGTGAGCAACAGAAAGTTTGAGGATCTGAGGGCTCTACCAGAGGAATGTCTTTGTAGTATATCCACCAAATAGTCAGGGACCCTCTTTCTCATCCTCAGGTAACTACATGGGCCGGGGGACGACGGGCATGTGCGTGAGGTTTGTGCCCGCTCACCTGTCCAACAAGTCGTGTCGCGTAACTTCTCTCTGCTACAGCGAGGACGGTCAGGAGGTGCTGGTCAGCTACTCCTCCGATTACATCTACCTGTTCGATCCCAAAGATGACCAGGCCCGAGAGCTGAAGGGCCCATCTGAGGAGAGGAGGGAGGAGGTGAGCGCACAGGATGACTCGAGTCATGCAGCTCTCATAACGTTACACATCACATGAGGGAAACATTTGACCTGACGATGGTGCTAGAGGAGAAGTCACGGGATCACCAAAGTTATTACAAATCATCCCGAGGGGGACGCAAATGTCTGTATCAAAGTTCATGTAAGTCCATCCAATAGTGGAGACATTTGTTTCATGGCAATCCATAATGGATATTTCAGTCTGGACCATAGTGGTGGACTGACAGACCAACACTACCATCCTGAGAGTTGTCCTACAAGTTCTGAGAGTCTAAGGTGACCTCTTCAAATGTCTTGTTTTGTCTGACAAATCATCCCAAACCCAAAGATATTCAATTTAATATGAAATAAAACAAAGAAAAGCAGCAAATTCCCACATTTGAGAATCTAGAATGAAAAAAAGTTCTGCATTTATTTCTTGATTTTAACAACTGACACTATTAGTTGAGTGTAAAAAATGCTGCAGTATAACTATTTTGTCAATTGACTAAGCGATTAATCTAATAGACTAACAGCTCTAATTGAAATATATAGTGATAATCTGACGCAGAGAAATTCAATGCAGCAGGAGGGGCTGCAGCTGCCCCTCTCCATGATGCATGATGATGACCAAGCTTGTTAGAAGCTTCTTATTGTAAACAAACACAACAAGGAGCCTTTCTGCTTCTCTAAGAGCTCTGCAGACATCAGTGCTAAATCTGTGCTGGCTGGTGCAGTGCAGTGAGTGCAGCAAATGACCCTGAAGAACAGAGGAGAGAAGAAACGCAGTGAGAAAGAAAGAAAAGGCGCGATGGATTATTGATTAGGACCAAATCTGAAACACTTTTTATAAATGTCTTCTTCTTCAGTGTTTTTCTTAAATGTATTTAGGTCATGATATCTGTTTGGGTGAGCTTTTAGTTTGAAAATCAGATAAATGAACAGCTAGAGGAATTGGACCTCAGATAAAGTGAGGTGTTTACTGTGAGTACTGGTCTTGACGTGTGTCTGAATGTGCTGGATCATGGTGCCAGTGCTTCAAAGCCTCGTGGTGAGTTCAGCTGTGTCGACATGCAACCACCGCCACACACATTCCTTTCCAAATACAGCGACCGACGCAGGCAGTGTCCCTCTGCCGTCCAAAATAGTTCAGGCCGAGGTGGAGGGGACTGCCAAGCAAAGACTCATTACCCCTCTCTCCTTTTCCTCCATCTGTAACCTCATTTGTTCAGGGGTTTTTCTCTCTGATTTATTCTACTATCTCTTTCAGCCTCTACTCCTTTTCACCACCTCCAGCCCATATCCAGACCTGATGACATTTCCTGAGTAAAGCAGTTGATAGTCCCTGCACTAAGACCCCCTTTTTCTATTTCTGGCTCTCAGCCTGTTGCCCTGCTGCAAAGAGAGCCACGGGACTGGAAAGTGAAGGCAACCTCAGCCGTGCAGCCAGAAGGGGGGGGGGGGGGGGGGGGCACATTAAAGAGGACACTGACAGAGACGAGCAGTGTTTCGCTTTGGCAGCGGAGCTATTTTTGACCATGCTTTGACTGACAAAGTGCTAATCTTTCTGTGTGTGTGTGTGTGTGTGTGTGTGTGTGTGTGTGTGTGCGTGTGTTTCCACAGCTGAGGCAGCCTCCAGTGAAGCGCCTCCGTCTACGAGGTGACTGGTCTGACACTGGACCCCGAGCTCGTCCTGAGAGTGAGAGGGAGAGAGACGGTAAGATCAGAGCAGCTAGTATCGCAACTCACATGTAGGCAAGGCAGCTTCATTTATATAACACATTTCAAACACAGAGGCATATATTATATAGGCAAAGAAAACCATTATAATGACATTCAAAACAACAAGCAATAAAAACTAGAATCAAATCTATTAAGACAGAATAAAAGGACATTTTAAAAATGTTGTAAAATTGAATACAAATTGAATAGACCAGAAATACAATTACATTGTAGTAATAAATTGTAATTTGCCCCAAATGGGAAAAAAACGAAATAAAAGTGCAGTAGAGAAACCAATTAATCAAAGGCGCCGGAGAACAGCAGAGTTTTTAATTTAGAAAGTTAGAAAGTTGCTACTGTTGGGTTGTGTTTGGAACCAGTTGACTGTCTCCTAAAGATCTAAGGGCCCTACAGAAAACCATGTCTGTATTCCACTTAAATGTCACAATCACTGCACTTTTAGTCATCACAATTGTCCAAATTGGAAAAACACCACTCTGTCACTGAATATATATTTGGTAAAATGAACTGTCCTGTTTCATTTCTGAGGCCCCACATAAGAAACAACAGTCCTTTTTAGATGTTATTCAAATCTTAAAGCAGCCTCTTCTATGAGTCATGACAGATGTTACAACATTGTCCCAACATATTCGCCTCTGTCATGCTATAAACCTGTGAACATTTTCCTGCGGCGCTCTTGTAGGAGAGCAGAGCCCGAACGTGTCTCTGATGCAGAGGATGTCGGACATGTTGTCCCGTTGGTTTGAGGAGGCCAGCGAAGCTCAGAGCAGCAGAGGAACTCGGCCTCAGACACGACCCAGAGGTGAGGCATTATTAACTGGTACTCCCTATCTGGAAAACTATCTCAGCAAATCAGACAGGCTTTATATTTTTAAACTTAAATGTTTGAGTAACGGACTTGTGTATCTAATATCTTGACTTATTATTTGTGTTTTGTGCTGTTTTTGTGTATTTTGTTGTTGAATTTTGTGTATTTTAAAGGCCCATCTGGTATTGCAAATTAGCTTAGGTTATAAATGCTGTGGTATGTGGAATTGGCTCATGTTATATACATTTCCCATTATAAATAAATGAACATGAAATCCATAAAATTGAAAATGTAAACATAAATCTTCATGTTTTGGCTCAGATTTTTCACAAAAAATCCCATAAACCTCTTGCAAAAGAAATTACAGGGGTGCATACATTTTTACATTGCCTATATGTTTGTAATATGCTATAAGCTACCACGTTCTTCTTCTTAATTATGTATGAGCACCACAAATCCTGAGTGAAACTATACAGAAGTTATTAATCTGTGAATGTGTTTAAAAGTCATCAGTTCCTTTTGCAAAAACTTGCGGCAGCCCTGAAGATATAAACATAGTAAACATCAATTTATTTTTGTTTTTCAGGAACAGCTGTCCGTCCAGCGGGGGCGTCGAATACTCCCACTGCCCCTGCAGGAAGCTCCAGTCAGGGGTCCAGCATCCCCGAGAGGCCCGTGGGGACAGACGCCCCGGAGGTACCAGCCGGTCCTGCCGCTGCCGCCATGCCTAAATCCACTTCCTCTTCCTCCTCAGGGTCCTCCTCAACAGTCACAGCGCCTCCTCCTTCCAGCTCCTCATCCGTGGAGAGTTCGGCCCCTTCCTCCTCCCCCCTCACCTCCTTGCCTGACTCAGAGCAGAGGAGTCAGGATGACACGACCGGGACCCCCATGCCAATGCCCACACCCACCTCAGAACCCGCACTCTCAGGTAAGAGTAGAACGCGCACACCCAAATGTCACTTTGACAAAGTACACTCTTCACAAACACTGTTCCAGAGATTCACATTTTACTCTTCAGTACAGCGAGTGGGTATCCTCAGGTCAACAGCCTCTCCTGTATATATGAGCATTTGTTTATGTGTGTGTGTGTGTGTGTGTGTGTGTGTTTGTTGGAGCCACTCCACTCAAGCAGCAACCTCACTTCACTCTTTTTTTCCTTCAGCATCCTGTTGTCCTTCCTTCTACTCGTTTTATTTGCCTGACTCTCTGCTCCCAATCCTCTCCTCTCATCCTCCCCTCAGTCTTCTAATCTAAGTGCATTCACTCTCCCTCTCTTCCTCTGCCTCTTTGTCAGAGTACGGTCCTCATCGGCTGCCCATAAGTTTAGTGTGTAGGCGCTTGCAGAGGTTACTTCGGCTGGCCGACCCACCAGGACAGGGTCAGCGAGCAGCCCCTTCTTCTTCTTCTTCTTCCTCTGCAGCCCCTGAGAGACAGTCACAAAGAGCTGCTGCTGCTGCTGCTGAGACGCAACCTCGTACAGGTTACCCTCCCCTCCGAGCATCCCCTCCATACGGGCTGTTTGCCTGGGCCCCCTCCCCCTGCCATCTTACCCTTCCCCTCTATGTAGGAAAGGACATGTCTGTTTGTAGAGACAGTTAGGCTCCAGAAAGATCCAGTCTTGCTAGAAATGACCACTAATCCCACAGTGATCCTCTTTCCATTCCCCAATAATGCACCTTGTACGTTATATTAACCTCTGTAGCTGTCACTGTATGGCCTCCCCACTGTTTGCTCAGCTCGTCACTCACTAATGCTCTCACTCCATCACTCCACTTGTTGCTTGAGTTTTCACCTGCAAACTCTCCTGTTGGAGTGGCACCAGCCAGTGTGCAGCATCACCCATGTTTGATGAAACACACGGATCAGTAGTCTTAACTAGGGACCATAACATTGGACTTGATTCACTTTGGTTTGATCTCACGTAACTAATCATAACTAAAGCCCTTTACAGACATGGAAGTCGTGACATTACTGGCTTCATCTGTTGTATCAGTTAAAGAGAGGGTTTTTTGTCATTCAGACACAAGTGTCCGCTACGTAAATGTTCCCTGGCTTAATTCTGATATGACAGAAAGAGCCACAATACTTGCACAATATTTGATCTGAAAATATTACTGAAAAGTAATGATATGAAGGGATGACGGTATTCTCAGGTATCTCACCGGCTGCATCCTTGATGGTTTTTCAAACTTATTTTGGAGCCTTAAGTAATGACCATAGTGAATCCTATTTTCTAATGTCTGACAGCGCACAGGCATAGAATAACAAGATGTTAATTTGGGACTCTCATCTAATTCCTATTAGCTCACATGGTGTTCATAAAGCATTTTGCTAGATATTTATTTATTCATCCATGCAGTTTGCTGTCATAAAAATCTAAAAATATAATGAGAGAATGCTGCTCCACTGATTGTGGTTGTAGAAAGGTTTTAAAAATTCCGAAACCTCCTTTACCCTGCACTGCAAGGAGAAAAATCCTTATTATAGACCGATCTGACATCAGAAGGATCTACTTAGCAATGTAAAATGGGCTCATTCACAGTGTTTCAGTGTTTGTTAAACTGATTTGTGTGAACTAAAGATGACAATTAAGTGAAAAATGTATTAAAGTGCTCTTAATGCGATGTGCATATTGTGCTTATGTTAATGTGACGATATTCAATTCAGAAATGTAAAAGGGTTTGCAGTTGTGACTTATTCCAACATGAGAATGCATTTACGCAACGAGGTGTGAGTCTGAAAGGGGCTTTACTGGACAAGTTGTTTAACTCAATCACTGATGCATCTGACACCAACAAATCATTCATTGAGTAAAGGGTTCGCTGCTTGTGTTGTTTGTGTTAAAACCAGGCTGCACTGATGGATATCGGCAGAGAACTGGAGCTTTTGTTTGGCCGTCACTAATTTCATATCATTAAAAAAATGTGTAGGAGTGCAGTGCGTAGCAACGTAAGCAGACATTGATTGTCTTTGAGGCTTCAAACAGAATTTAATAATACGGTTTGCATTTTCCATTGTGGTGTCTGACAGTAGGCTTGATGGTTATTGTAACATTGCAGGAATTAACCATTCATAAGCAGGACGTGCCGTAAGCATGTGTGAACTTGTCATGACTTACTAATCTCTGATACTTTTGCATATAAAAGCTGAAGCTGCACATGTAGTGTGTGAAATGATCTCCCCTGTTATCAGATGAAGCTTTTTTCTCTCCTTTGGCTGATTTTACAGCTCCTCCTGCTTGGCCTTGGATTGTTTATTTATTTGTTTTTTTACACATGACTTTGAAGTTTTTAACCCTCGTGGGCCGTGACTGTGCGAGCCCTCAGGTTTGACCTCTGTGTCCGATGTTTAGTCGGTCTCATTTGTGTTCCAGATTCCCCCTCGTCTGTGGTAAACAAACAGCTGGGATCCATGACTCTTGATGAACAGCAGGGTGCGTCCTCCCCCCCCACCCTGCCTCTCGCTGTGTCTTCTTCACCCTCCCTCATAAACACCAACACTTTCTCTCATGCCTCTGCACAGTCTGTCTCCCATTGTTTTAATGATTTTTATTTGTCTCTGTTCACCGCTTTACTTTCCCATTATTCCCATCATCTGTCTCGACACATATTTAAGTGCCTGCAGATAGACAGAGCATGTCTGTCTGACCCAAGCTACTGTTACTTGGACTGAAGGATACTATAATAATAATAATAATAATAATAATAATAATAATAATAATAATAATAATAATAATTAAAAAAATCTAATAAGTAATGAAATCATACCAATCTCTTCAGTTTTTTAGGTGTCATAGACATTTATCAAGAGATACTGTGACAGCTATATTATCTGAATATTGACTTATTAACATTTATTTGGTATGCATGGTGCAGGTGGGAGACGTTGAGTTAACTAACTGCTTTACCTGTAATTAAAGGGTTAGTTTGCCCAAATTACACCAAAAAAAACAAAAACAAAAACACATTATCCCACTTTTACCTAATTTTGTTTTTTCTTGCCCAGGTCCCTGAGGAGGGCTGCAACTAATGATTATTGTCATTATTACTTAATATCGTATAAATATAAATAAAATCTCATAGAAAACCAGCAAATATTCACACTAGTGCCTGACTGATACTTGATATATATATATATATATATATCGGCGGATATTCATTTTCTCACATAAACACACAACATTTATGAGCATTTTTTATTCGTTAAACAACTTAAAACGTTTTTTTAAATAAAATTAAATAAATAAATAAATATAAATTAAAAAACCAGGTTGTTCCCTGACTGTAATAACTGAGGTTTAATGATCCTTAAGGGGCTTTGACGTGTGTGCGTTATGTCTCGATGTGTTTCTGTTGCTGTGGCTGGTGATATGTCTGTTACAGCGTCTCCACCTTTGTCCGCTGCATGTTTTGTGTTGTTAATCAATGGGAAGTGATGCAACAGAAGTTTGCGTGTTTCCGGTGTGCTTTTAAACAACCAATTACATGCTGTGAACAACAGGAAGAAATTACTCTTAGCTAAAACATTATATCAGAATTATTGGGTTAAACAGAACACCAATAAATCCATCTTGCTTGCTTTGCCTGCATGTCTTCCTCTCTCCTCTCAGGAGCAGCAGAAGCTGCAGGTTCACCTCCTGCCACCACGACCGGCACCAGTCGACCCAGTGTAGCAGAGCCAGTCCTCAGCCTGCACTACAGCTCAGAGGGAACCACCACCAGCACCATCAAGCTGGACTTCACTGACGAGTGGTGAGTGATCATCTGAGCATGGGGACATAAAAAGCAACTGAATCTCCTTTTCACCGTGAACACATTTATTGTGTTGATTGTTCTGATGGAAGTTCATTCATTTGAGCACCAAATTCCTTCTATCATTTCTGCACAAAACTTTGTTTATATATGTAGCTCTTTATTCCTGAAGCATGTGTTGATGGACCCTCTAGAGGCTGCCTAATACCCAGCTAATCAATTGAAAAAAGTAAAATGATGCAGTACTTCATTCATATTAAATGCATGGTATCAAAAAGAAAACAGTAGACACAAAATTGCAAGTTGACAATAAATAGCAGGCATCCAACATAACTGTGTCAGCGGGCAGCACAATCCTCAGACACTTAGTGAGGACAGAAAAATCTCCCAAGAAAAATACTATTAGGAAGGATGGTGTGGAAAATATTGGGCAGGCAATTCTCTCTGAGCGCAATGACTTTCATGAAAAAATTATCAAATGTAAAATAGCTACGCTGCACATGTTGTTTACTTGGCTGTTTTTCTGCTGTCTGATTTTTCCCCCCCATGTAAATCAAACCTGAAATCATAGTGAATATCTATTCTAGAAATTATATTTCAGTAATTAAGTGTGATTACAGTGCTTTGTCACTTTTCATTTTATTTTATTACGTCTTTATCACGTTTCAATTGGTAAACCTTCACCAAGTAAGAACCTTAACGAATTCACAAGGGACCAACAGTGTGGAGAGTTTCTGGTTCCTTCACAGTTTGCAAAGCAGAAAAATCTACTCAAACAGGTGGTGGAAACTCTGTAATGTATCCTTGAGTCCAACATGTTCGCCCTGTCTTTCTGTGACAATTGACACAAATGTTGTGGATACAGACACACCATCAGCCTTATACAACAAACTCCTCATTGAGGAACAATTTAAAAACTAATTTAAACCTTGTAGCCAGATCCTTAGAGGCTTGAGGGACTCAGTCACTGTTTCATCTTCCTCCACAGGAGCAGTAGCACATCCAGCTCTATGGGCAGTGGAGGTCCCAAAACATCGGAGGCTGTGGCTGTACAGAGCAGAGAGAGTCTGAAGACGGCGAGTTCAGTGTCAGAGCAAGGTGAGTCCTGCAGCAAATCAACATGCACATTAAATGGTTCCTTGTTTGAAAGCAACAATACCAAAAAAAGAAAAGCATTGTCATCTCAGGGTACTGTATCCTCGAGGTCAAGGCTGCTTTTATTGTCTCCCTAAAGAGAAAATTGTTCTGATTGAAGGAATTGCTGCATAGAAATACAGACAGAAGTACATTTAAAAAACATGCTCTGTTGCACCTTAATCAGTAAATAAATTACAAGCCTACAAACACACACAATAGTGAATTTGAAAATAGTCCAACATGTATTTTCCCTCAGCTCCCCCTCAGTCCTCGGGGCAGCAGAGTGTGTCGGCCGCCTCCACAGAGCCGCCGTGCGACGCCTCCTGCTCTGGTGCCCTCGGCAGCTCGGCAGCTCAGGCCCCAGCAGCGGGCTCCTCTGCGGGGGACGCCGTGGCTTCTTCACCACTGGAGAGGAGTCAGCCGGAGGGTACGGAGGACACGTCAGGAGGCTGCAGGAGAGCGGAGCCCACAGCGGAGGAGGGTCGGGGGGGAGAGGAGGGCCAGAGTCAGCCTGCACGGGGGAACCAGGACTCTGATGACAGCGATGACGATCCGATTCTCATCCCATCGACGAGGTTCAGAGGACAGGGACAGAGGTACGTTGGACAACTTCCTATTCATACAAGCAAGAAAACACCCTCATGTATTTGACTGCAGGTTATCATCTCTTAGATTAAGATATTGCTCTTGTTTAATATCACTTTTAAAGGGCGGGTATTCTGATTTGGGTTTTTTGTGATGCTTTGATTGACTGTTTTACTAAAATATAGATTAAATTCCAGAGGATCTGCAGTAGGAGATAGGATGATCAGGTAAAGTGTTTGCACTGGCAACTAAAAGCATCTGGTGTGTGACATGCAGCAGAGCATTTAAACTCAACAGTAGTGCAAAGATAACCGGTTTTGTCTTGGTTTGGTCATTTTCACTCAAAAAAACTAATATACACACAGCTAACTGTAGAGTTAGAGTGATGTGCATGTGGGTACTGACTCCACAGATGGTGTGAGCAGCAGCATTGTGAAGATTTTGTACAGAAGAGGGAGAATGAACAAAGAATGTGTGCATGACATCCTGATGGAAAGGAGCCGAACAAATGTAGGTTTAGAAGGTTTTGATTCCCTCAGTTGGACCTCTTTGAGAAGCTTTTTGTTTTTTTGTTTTTTTTTTTAAAACTAGTATGCTACATGAACCAGTGTGTATCATTTAATTTAGTGACACTACTGTCATGTAGTTAATGGACAAGACTTTACAGAACAATATTAAGGGCTTAATGCAGTTCTGATGGAGCAAGCAGGTGTTTTGCCTTGACAGTGGCTGCTTTCTAGCTTGAGGTTTGTTTAAAAAAAGCTTGTTAAGCTCAAGATTCAAAGCATGGGGTTCATAAGCATCAGCATGGGTTTGTGTGTCTCTTTATTTTATTTTTTATTTTTTTTTGCGTGCTTTATAATCACATGTATTGGTTTTCTTGTGTTTCGCAGACGCTCAGCAGCTGCTCGTATCCAGGAGCTGTTTCGCAGGAGGAAAGAGAGACGGGAGATGGAGGAGAGCGAGACCCAGAATATCAGGAGGCCCTCAGTCAAAATGGTCTACAAAGGCCACCGAAACTCCAGGACAATGGTACATCTTACGTTATTTTACATCATATTAGTTTAGAGACCTCATGAAAAAGCCTCTTGAAGGAATAGTTTGACATTTTAGGAAATGCTTTCTTTCTGACAGTTAAATGAGAAGAACGATACCAATCTCATGTCTGTGCGTTAAGCATGAAGCTGGAGCCGGGGGACAATTAGCTTAGCTTAGCATAAAGACTGGAAATAGGGGGAAACGGCTAGCTTGAGTCTGTCCAAAGTTAAAAAATATACCTCTAAAGCTCACTTATTAACATGTTGTGTCTTGTTTGTTTAATTCTTACACAAACAGAACTGTAAAAACCAAATGTAACAACAATTTGTGGGTTTAGGGGAAAATATGTGCTGTAAACGACAGCTGGGCGTAATGACTGTCTGGAGTCTTGTCATCACTGTAAGGTTGCCAGGTTAGGTACTAATTACGCCTGTACAAAGATGTATACTAAAACCTGTGCTCACTGACTGTATCCTGTAACCTGTGCTGTAGTCAGAGAAACTGCACAGAGGTTCTGGGTGGATAGATAAACTGCTGTTTATATAATTCAATTCTTACACCATGTAATTCCCTCTAAAACTGCAAATTGTTGTTCTTAGATTTCTGTTTGTGTACAGATTAAAAAAAGCTTGTTGTATTTCTTGATTTAGGACAGAGCCATGCTAGCAGTTTCCCCGTTTCTAGTCTTCATGCTAAGCTAAGCTAACCACCTCCCGTCTCCAGCACAAATACGATCTGACTCTCAGAGAGAAGCAGCTTGTGTCCCAAAATGTTGAACTCTTGCTTTAACTATTAACAGTGTAATAATTCAAGGTGGTTTTATTTCTTTCATGTATAGATAAAGGAGTCCTGCTTTTGGGGCAACAACTTTGTGATGAGCGGCTCTGACTGCGGCCACATCTTCATCTGGGACAGACACACTGCAGAGCACCTCATGCTGCTCGAAGCTGACAACCACGTGGTCAACTGCCTGCAGCCGCACCCCTACGACCCCAGTGAGTCCCACTCCGCCTTCAGTCTGCACCTCAGATGTGATCCTCTGCTCCGAGATGATATGACGACGTTTCCTAATGTTGTTTATTTTCTGGTCTGCTTCAGTTCTGGCCTCTTCAGGGATAGACTATGATATCAAGATTTGGTCGCCACTGGAGGAGTGTCCATCTTTTAACGGAGTCCTCGCTAATGAGGTATGAGCAGCAAGAGATTGGTGAAATCAGAGGATTAATGTCAAACATTTCATTTGACTGACTAAAAGAGACGTCACTGTATATGTGGCAATGGAAAAAAATAAAATACATGCATTTGTGAAGAGAGCTGATAGCTGTTGGGGTATTACAGATTATGGTAATTAATTGTGGAGATACCAAATCAAACTAGGGGTCTGGGTGCTTGGCGTAACCTTCATAACATGGATTGTCATTGTAAACTTAGGATGCATTGGATTCCTTCTTCCTCATATCTGTTTCTTCACCTTTCTTCTTATTTTCTTTCAAGGTAATAACTCGGAACGAGCTGATGCTAGAGGAAACTAGGAACACAATCACAGTCCCGGCCTCTTTCATGCTCCGAATGTTGGCCTCCCTCAATCACATCAGATCAGGTACACACATAAAACACTCATGTTTTCAACTTCTTGATAACTGAATATTTGTGCCAATTAATAACAAACACTGTTAACATGTCGCACTTTTCTCTGGACTTCTCGTCTTTCTGTCCCTCTTTTTAATTTCTGCCTTTTCCTTCTTGCAGATCGACTAGAAGGTGATCGCTCCGAAGGTTCAGGCCAGGAAAATGAGGACGAGCAGTAGCCTGCTGGCGTTTTATTTTAAAGAACCCTATTTCTTTTTGCTGTATAGCACTTGAAAAAACCTGAGATTTGTACAAGTATAGTGTAGAATACTTCCTTTTGAAAATTAGTGTAATTTCTAGCCCCCCTGTGTTTTTTTTAAGATGACTTTCTTACTGATGTTTCTGTATGAGGATAAACTACATCTGTGTGAATGCAAAAGACAAGGACGTCAGTATATATATATATATATATATACTAAGTGTGAGAATAATGGCGGCTGGTGTGCAAGGATGTTAAGTGCAATATTATTTTGTTAGGAGAGAGTGAACTTTGATCAGTGTTAACGTGTGACATTCTGAATTTGTAGCACAAAGCTAAGAAATGTTGATGTGCTGCTCCAGTGGTTACGCATGTAAAAAAGGACTTTAAGTAAAACATACTTGGAGAATGCTTTAATTTTGTTGTCAAAGAGAAGAAAAAAAAAGAAACAAAGCTGTGGGTCTTCTCCCCAAAGGGACATGTCAATAAGTTATAATCTTTTACAGAATTTGGAAAAAAATAAAGCTATGGCATCTCGAGGATGTCTGCACTTGGGGCTGGAAGATAAAAGCTTAAGACGACTGCAACAAGCAAACAAATTAATTTAAAATCCAGAAATAAACTACAACCTGACAAGTGATGCAGACCCTCAATTATACTGCAGAAACAGACAGCACCTGTCCTGTGATGCAGAAGGTCTGACATTAGCTTAGCTTCAGTTTAAGGGTTAAGACAAGTTTAAGCCTGTGTTTTGTCTAAGTCATGTGGTCTCTTAACCCCCTTTTAAACCCAGTTTCTGTTTCCTGTAGAAATCTGAGGTGTCACTTAAATCTACTGCAGACATGGTCTAACTGAGGTTCAAGGCAATCGAATTCAGTACAAGTGCAGATTTTTAATGCTCAGATTATTTCTAAAAGTAGGATAGGTTCACAATTTTTCATGTCTGTCCTCAGTTCCTAATGTATTTTCAATGTAAGTGATCGGGCTAAATCCACAGTCCTCGTTCTGTGCAAAAATAGCCTCATTAGCTTCATATAAACTTTTGATTTTTGTATACAGAATGAGGACTGTGGATTTTGTCTCCATCACTTACATTTGACTTTTGTTAGAAGACAGTCATGAAAAATTAAAAGCTTTCACCATGTATGACCTTATGAGGACAAACATCAGTGACTGTTGTTTTGGTAGCTGTTGTGTAAAGACCCAAATATGGTTCAGCTTAACCTCACAGCAACACAAAGAAGGGAAAAATAATTAAAACAAGGTTCAGAAAGGTTTTATGTTAAAAAAAAAAATTAAAAAATTAAGTTTTAAGAGAAACGTTACATCACTTCTCATGTGTATAGCTTTTTCTTATAGAAGTAGTACCGTTCAAACATAATATGAAGATACGAGGTAAGACTGAAGCACCAGAATTGCGCTCCACTTAGTACAATATGTCCTCTGAGTTCCTTTTTATAATATTAAAAGGGAGCACTAGAGTGTATAAACTGAAGTAAACCTCATGTACCAACGAATATTTACTCAGTGACGTAGATAAAGACCAGTTTTATCTTTAGACAGAACTTGTCCTCTAATTCAACACCAAAGTTGACTTTCAATTATCAATATAGCAAAACAGTAATTTATTTCTCACATGATCACTTTGCACTGCTCAGTATGCGCACAATATTATGAAATGTGGACCCTTGTTAATGCTTTTTCATTAATCTAACTCTTTAAATACTGATAAGTCAGTCTCCAAATGACCTAATTCTGGACTTCATTAATCCATTTGACTGTTGCTTAATATCGTCTTCAATAACTCACTGCTAATGTACTGCTTTACCTTGGACAGTATGCAAAAACACTGACCTAACAGTAATGATCTCTGACATTCAATGAGAGTGGTTTCTATGAGAACAAGTACACACTGCGTGTTCAAGTGCAATTACTGTAGCAGATAAATATCAAGACTGTCCCTGTTTGTAACACCTGTCAGCTACATAATACACAATAAGGAACACACGTCACCTTATCAATACTACAAGTGTTGGCCAACAGATTCTGTTCATATGATGAAGCTCAGGGCTGGACAATACATAGACATACTGTAATATACTACGATGATTTTGAGATTTTCTTATGATGAATTACAATACACACTTTACTTTTAAAATCATCGATTTCCTATATCAATTAATTCCTATTCAGGGTCATGGTTGGGGGTTATCCCAGCATGCACTGGGGTAGAAGTCAGAAAAAACCCTTGGACAGGACATCAGTCTACTGCAGGGTTAATAAACAAAGACACATTGACACCTGCGGGCAATTTAGTGTTTTCAATCCACCCGAGATGCCTTATTGATTAATAAGTCTTCTTCACAGCAGACATTTTGACTTGTCACAAGATGAGTACTCAAGTCTGCCCTCTGGTTACCATCAGTCAGAATGATAAAAGACAAGTTGTCCAAATGTAAACAAATTGTGATTTACAGTCAGTGTTAGAAGAAGGCCTTCTGCTTATATTACTGTAATTCTTTTAAATAGAATTAAAAAACTACAACTGTGATTTCTGTCACCCAAAGGACTCACAACACTATTATCTGCTCCCTATAAAATGTCCTCGCACACCTGCACAGGTGTTTTCACTGATTGTGGGTGATTAGACCTCTACTTGATGTCACATCAAAGTTACTGTAATTTACGGGGTCTAACTTAGCGTTCACGTCAGCATCCCAGTCGTAATTTTGACAGATTTTTCTGAAAGCTCCGATATATCCAACATGGCCCCTCACATCAGCCAAAGTCCGTCATTCAAGATAATTAAAACCCAATGTAATGGATATGGTGCTATATTGTCAATGCACAGTATTTTAACTCTCATATGTCCAACTCTGCACAATAAGTCATAAACATGAGAATCTTTCCCATCCAGCCCATATCATGCGAACGCAGCATCAGGTTGAAAATGGGTGGAGCTATGTTGGGAAATAATGTGAGGTCATGTACCAATAAGACTGATAAAGGCGCAAGTTTTCCCACACTAACAGTTGCAACAAAGCTAATGGAGTGTCAATCAAGTACAGCTTGTACACGCCCACACAGTCCAGTAAAGAGGTCTATCTGATCAGGCACAATAAGTGGAAACACCTGTGTATGTGGGCCATCAGTGTGCCGTACAAGTACAAACTGGTTCTTGGTCTGTGCCTGAGAGAATTTAGGTTTGAAACATATTTTTCTTAACGTAATAAAGGAGCAATTTTAAAGTGATCTGATAACAGTGTTACAAGTATTTTGGAAGATAGAAAGGTATTTCTTTCATACTGCCCAGCCCTTTTCTGATGACATACAATAATATATAGTAATAAACTAATAACTACGACAATCAGATTATTTAGGTTACAGTAGTTAAGGCTTCCTATTTGATTACACGAATCCATACAAAAGCTTGCAAAAGACACTGGCGGTGTGCACTTGGTCCAACATAGTGGAATGAATAATGTGCCTCTTCTTGTTTCCTAATAATTTCAAGTATGGAGTACCCATGTGTGGAGAGATCAGACTTCATGAACTGCACCACATAGCTTGACGAGCACTCTGAACAGTCACATATAGTCGCGTTAAGGGTGTGAAACCTTTGCAGTTCACTAATAAACAGTCTATAAGCAGGTCCAACAAATGAGCAGACCAGCTGTGGTCAGGCTGGTTTTACCTCCACATCCTGCTCTTCTTCATCTCTGTCATCTTTAACAATCCCTTCATCGATACTTTCCAGCCTCAGTCTCTGACCGTCCAGGTATCTGGGTCTCGGTGTTGCCCTGGTCGTAAACAGTCCCCCCGGCAGACCCAGATCCTCCCCAAACAGGGTGAGCTTGGCGTCGCTCTCTATAGCCTTAGCCAGACAGGAAGCAAAAGTTTCGAGAGATTTGTGTACCTCTGCGTGGACTTGAACCGAAGATGTGTTGGTGTTTTCTGCTGAGGAGAAAAACGCTACTATTAGACAAATGTTTTGTTTTGTAGCTTCCAGACATTTTTCAAACCCTCAGTGAGTATGATGTGAACTCCCCTCCCCTCTTATCTTTTGTGGAGCGGGGGAATGATAGATACCTTTGGCATGCTCCACCTGGTCTTCAAAGGTGACTGAGCTCCTCCTCTTCCCGGACGAATTCCCAAGGTGCTGTGGGTGGGAGGATCCGTCTGTGGAAAAGTTATCCAGCAGCATCACGTCTGTGCCTGCGCAGTAAACATTACAGAAAGTAGAAACCATCTTAATAAAAGGATACAAATGAGTTGGATGATTTCTTTGTATTACACATGACGTTACTTGCCCTACCTATGCCATCCTGAACTGAAAACATGAGCTGTGAAACAGGAATGTGAGGCTGACTGTAACAAAGCTGTGGGAGTATGACGCAATAATACAGTTAATAAGACCATCTGCCAGCCCTTCAAAACCCCAAGCTAACATATGCCATGAATCACTTGATCTCCATTTTATGTTCAAGTTAAGATCAACACTCGAGTTTTAAAAAGCAGGAAGGCACGAACACATAAAGATGCAACTTCTGATATTACAACATATTGTTCCTTGTTGTTAACCAAATATAAGGGCAGTAAAATGATGATTAACATTAAATATAACTGGACAACAGTATATTGTAGTGTGATAATTTGCTGCTTTACTCCATTTAATGTTATTGTAAACTGAATCTTTGGGTTTTCGACTGTAAGTAATCCGAAGATCTCACCGTGATCATAATGAAGCTATTCTATTGGCTTCAAACTATTCATTAAATCCCATATGAGTAGATTTAGGTTGTTAGGAGATTCAGAATGACAATCATCTGATAAATTCAGTTTACTGTCTAGTCCTGATATCAGATGTGGAATGGAAATTATTTTCTGAGTAAATGTTAGTAGTATCACACGTAGTATCAGACAGAAGAACGTCAGGGGAACCAGATGTTTTCCAGACAGCCATACTACATACTAATTCTTAGCAGGTTTTGAGTATGCAGTGTGTTCACACTGGAAAGGTGACTAAATAAAGTAGACTCAAAACAGTCTGTATGCAGAGTAAAAATGCCTGATTTTGAGTGTGTTGTTTCTGGACACTATTCTCCCACAATGCAATTCACAAACGAAACAGTGACATTCGACGTATTGTATCACTTCCTGTTCCTGTATGTTGATTTTTTAGTGTACTCGCTGATAAAAGGGTATACAATGATGATAAATATATAGTATATACTGTGTAGAATTAGTATATAGTATGGATTCGGGACACATTCGGGAAGTGTTGTTCCTGTTCCTTCTGCTTCCTGTGTGCAACACTTACATGAGTCCTGAGTGAAACTGAAGCCAGTATCTCCTGTGCTGCTCCCTGGAGCCAGCAGATGACCTCCACCGGCCAGCATGGCTGTCAGGTGTGGAGACATACCCAAGTCTGGAAGAACACAAGCAAGTTCTCGTCAATATCATACAACACGTGAAAACACAACAGCACAAGAATGTAAATCTAAACAGGCTGTAGATATTGTACATAAACCACCCACTGTATCTAAGTAACTTATTACACTACCCATTCAAGATTTATTCCAGCGCTCTTTGCACTAACACCCACCGTTGCACTATTGTTTCCCTGTTTACAGAAACAGTTTAACCTGTTTATAGATGTTGTAGCTACTTGTCTGTACGTAAGAGGTGTGTGTTTATGTTTGCTTAACTTTGTTCAGCTTTGTTGTCCTGTTTTTTTGGCTGTATGTCTACGAGAAACTTCCTGAACACTGTTGTTGAAACTGTGTAAGTACACTTAGTTAAATTCCTTGTATGTGTAATACAGGCCAATAAAGCTGATTCTGGTCTATGATTTGGTATCTTAACATAAAAAAGTCAGAAATCCACACACAGTCTGATGTCATTCCTTTGAATTGATCTGCATGACAAACAGAGCCTCTGAGGCTCTCCCACCTGTGATTCTGTTGGAGATGCTGAAGAGGCGGGACGTCCTTTGCCGCGTGGCGAACGACTCTCTGTAGTAGCGATCTCCAAAACACATCCCCAGCAGCTCCTTCCTCACAGTTTTATTCCACAACCCATAGATGAGCGGGTGGCACACTGCGCTGCAGAAAGACAGCCACGCTACCAAAGTCTCCAGTCCCTGAGACACGCTCCCTTGTCCCCACAAGGCCTCGGTACACACCACCCCGACATACGGCCCCCAGGTCACGAGGAAGGTGCCAATCACCACTAAGATAGTGACAAAGGCCTTGCACTGACTCCCAGCATACACAAGGCTCCGCCGGCTTCCATTAGAGGAAGTTGAGGTGCTTGAGTTTTTTCGTCCGTTCCTCTGAGCTCCAGCGGAGTCGTCCTGGGCCACAACAACTGTCCCGCAGTGTACTTTCCGGGCTTTCATGCGGGCGACCCGGAAAATGACACCGTAACAGGCAAACATGATGAAGAAGGGAGGAAGGGTGCACCAGGTGACCCAGAAGGCTGTGTAGCTTGGCTCTCTGTGCCAAGAAGCGACACAGGTCCACTTGAAGCAGTCGAACTCGAAGGAGGACCAGCCAAACAGAGGAGGCAGACAGCCCACCAGAGAGTGTAACCACACATAGGCGATGACAACAACCGCCCGGTTTCCTGTGATCTTCATGGGGTAGATCATCGGGTAAAGCACTGCGTAGTACCTGTTGGGATGAGAGGAGCACAGTGAGGAAACCCTGCACAAAGGAAACTCAACACTGTTCTCAAGGGAGCCAAGTAACACAGAGACCGCTCAGATTTGATACAGAAGCTAAAGGCTGCGCTTTGCCCCCGAACAATGCTGTAAAGTGTTTTCTGAAAAGCTGTAAACAGAACAGAAAAGGAGAGGCTTGGCAGGAGAACAAACACATGCACTGTAATCAAAAATCCCCAAAGGTGCTGAGGGTAATTAGGAAAGCAGTGAGAACAGTGAGAGCTCATTTATAGCAGATCTCAGTGACTACGTTTTACAGGCCTTTGTGATGTCTGACAACAGGAATAACAATATAATTTAACCAGAGTGGTATGTAATGTCAATTCCAACCAAACTGAAATGTGTATACAATTTTTTTTTACTTTACTTAACTTAAAGGCTGAAACTAAGAATTATTTTCATTATTGATTAATTTGTTGATTATTTTTGAAGTAATCAATTTATCTTTTAGTCTATAACATTTAAAAAAAATAACAAAAAATACAGATTTTCCAGAGACCCAGGGACGTCATCAAATCTCTTGTTTTGTCGAAGTGACAATCAAAAACCCAAAGATATGACTTAAATGATTAATTGATTATTTAATTGTTAACATTAATCGTCTGTTAGAACTTATCTTTATAAACTTTGTTCTTTTATGGCACACTACTTCTTAATAGGGCTGGGTATAGTTTTAACTGTTTTGATACCAGTATATACCCAAGTTACAGTACAGATACCAGAAGATACATATTTTTTGATACCCTACATTGAGGAATATAAACATTTTCCCTTTTTTCTATTTGACAGTCTTTCCAAATGTATCACCGTCTAATTTTATCTTAACACAAAACCACCATAAAAGGACTTTGCGTCAATAAAATAGTCTAAAATCAGCAAAAGTTATTATAAATCTGTAAATATCTAGTCAAAGAATAAGCAAAAAAAGTGGTGAAAGTGGAGTTCAGTGGGCTGAATTAGCGAAATCTGTGTAGGCTTTTATTTCTGTATTAGTTTCTTTTTTCTAACAATAGGAATCAATGGAAATAATCTCATCCCTGCAGATTACCGGTGCATTCATGCAAGTCCACATTTAAAGTTACTTTGTGTAAGCCTGTCTGATGCTGTCACTTGAGCATGGAAAATCTCCAGAAAAACACAGCGACCTAAGTGCGTGGTTAACCAATCTTAATTACAAGGCTACATACTGACCTTAAAGGGAAACACACCAAAAACTACATTTCTATGTTTCTTCCAAAGCCAGAAATCAGCACCATGTTGAATCTCATATTCACTTTGTCATAAGAACGAAGTAAAGACACATCTCACATTTACTAAAAAATAAAGAGAACAACTGCACAAAATTGCATCCAGAATATGAAAAATCCCATATTTATTAAATGTTTTTTTGTTGTATCAGCTACAAAAGATGTTAACTGTTGTCACTCGGTATCACTACATGAAGAATGATACCATATGCTGTATATTTTGTTGTTTACTTTCATACCAACTGTGACAGATGTGATCAGGCTCCTGCTAATCTCATGCAGATCATCTCCCTAAAAACCAAACAATCCCAAAGTCACTCTTATTAATCTAATTTAAATATTTGCTGTGACTTCTCATGATCACTCTTGAAAAGAACACTTTCGCCATTGTCAACATTAGACATTTGATTGATCTGTGCTTTATGAATAAAAGGCATATTTATGGTTCATATCAAAATTTTACCTTACATATACAGTGGGGCAAAAAAGTATTTAGTCAGCCACCAATTGTGCAAGTTCT